>VMBQ01002189.1:95240-144138 GCA_007657795.1 Dreissena rostriformis
ATTGCCCCCAATTAACAACCCGCTTCTGCTACTCGAGTGGACCCAGTGTTGTTTTTGACACCTTATCGGCGATTTATCGGCAAATTATTGATTTTATCAGGCATTCACACCACAGTGTTTTTATGAAAGGGGTCTCTAATTGCTATCGAAAGATGTATCATACAGAAATAAACGCCAATGACACTAATTATCCTGTGTATTATACCACCTAAGGTTATAAAACCTGTTAAAACACCTATTTTGTACATCAAACAAATTGGATGCTGACCATTACGCATCGATGTTTCACATAAATTAACTTTCGTTTTCGACTGATTTTCAACATATTGTAACATATTGCATCAATCTAAATTTAGAGTTAATTGACGATTGGTTGAATAAGAAAAGTGCTCGATGCACTCACATCGCGTCACGCGATTTACACATGTTCAAGGGGATATCCCTGTACTGATTGGATGTCAAATTGAGGCATACGGGGAACACCACAATTCAGTTTATAGAGTGTGTTAAATTCCGGACAATGAAGAACGCTGTGTTCACGAATTTCTTAAACACATGTATCGTCAAAATTGGGCAGAAAATTAGAGTATTTGTAAGTAATATACTGACTAAAGTAAAGGTCGAATAATTGATCGTTTTAGGTGTCCTGCTTTTTCGTCAAATTTCCCGACAATTTTTTATGGAGTGTCCCGATTTCGACCTGAAAAATTCTGGCATGTATTTCGGATGTAAATTTTTGAATACTTTTTCCCCCGATTTTAAATCCAGACCGATTGATGTTGTGGGAAAATATGATCCCTGGTTATAACGGATCGCGTTATAAAGGATCTATTGTGTATATATGGATAAGAGGATGAAGCACGCCAAAAAGCATTGTACACCATCTGTTAATAACAGAGTTATGGCCCTTTGTATCGTAGTATGTTCATCCGTCCGATTTGCACCCATCCTTAAACAAAATATATGTTGCGGGGGATATCAATTCTACAAATTTGCTTGTTCCATTTTAATTTCCCGCAACTTAGTAATATCTATTCATACGACACAAGAACACTAAAATGGTACCATGTTAGTGTTCATGTGTCGTATGAATAGATATCAATGTGGGAAATTTAAATGAAATTTATTGTGACACGAAAAATAAAAACGTGCATTTTATATCTACAAACATCTATGTTACCAGACCTCATCTAGCTTTGAAATTTTGGCTATTGCTATAAGGAACATTGATTTTTTATTGGGTAACTTTATTTTACAAAGTACTTTACACAATTTCCGTTGATTTGTGAGTATTAATGGGGCTTTAACATTTTTTAAGTCGACAGAATATTGTAAGGGGCATTAATTTTTGAATTCCAATAAAATGACTTCATATTGTCATCAACATTTTTTTGTTTAATTTGTTGGTTTATATAAGTTTTGTCAACAAAAATATTTTCTGTTGTTTTTGTTTGTTTGTTTTTATCTGTACAGTGAAAACTTGAGAATCCAAAATGAACACAATAATTGAGCATGCAGTGTAATAATTGACACCAGATTTTTACACCAGCCTTAAAACAATAAAACATATTAAATTAAATAGCAGTTTTCATCCATTTGTTTTACCAGCAGGTTTAACATGTTAATTACCCCAGCGTGCTAGCTTCCAGTGCTTCTGCGTAGGCTTTTTGGGTTTGAATATGATGCATTCTGGCAAGAGGCCTGCGATATTGACGTCATCATCAGTAAGTCCTGGGATCACCTGAGCATCTTGCCACATCCACTAAAGACAAAAGTACATTTGGTGGATTTTCTCTGCATGTTGCCTAATGTTCATTGGAAACTAATGGGTTATAATATAACTCAAATTGCACTGACTGAAGACTTCAGTAGGCTAAGATTAACATCAGTTAAAAGGATTATTGAAATAAGAAATGAAATCTAATTAGATTATCTTAATGTCTCAGCAAAAGTCCTATATAAACTACACTCTATCCATGTCAAATTAGTGAATTTTATAATCAAATTATGCTTGGTTAACTTTGCAAATTCAATTATTTCTAAACTATTTTATTTAAAATTTAAACTTTCAAATGGAAATATTTGCTCCTGATTATGTAGTTTCTGTAATAAAAAACTTTCTTCAATTTTTGTTTTAGTTTTAAACTGCAACTGCAAAAAGAAGTGTGAATATAACAAGAGCACCGCATAGCGTCGCCCCTGTGAGGGTTTGATGATTTGTTCATGAATCATTCATGAATCATTCATGAATCATTCTTGAATCATTCATGAACAACATTCATTAATTATTCATGAAGGTTAAATGGCCACATTCCGAATGAGTTCTTGAAATATAAGTTCATGAACCATTCATGAATAAATTTGTTCATGAATCATTCATTAACCTTCATGAACTCACATATTAATGAACATTTTATGATCACTTTATGAACCTGCCATTTAACCTTCATCAACAGAGCAAGAATAATTCATGAATTGAAACTTCATGAATAGAGCAAGAATAATTCATGAATTTAATGTTCTAGAACTATTTATGAAACAAGGGATGTCCTCTGCGAATGAATGAAGTGTGTAGAAGCTGTCCGGTGGATTAAGGGTGAGAAAATTAATTGAGATCTGTAGTGCGTTCAGTTACAGCGAACGTTAACCAATGATCGTTCTTTTCCGATTCTGTCTTATTGAACGATATATTCGGCGCGAACGTTTCAAGATGGTGGCTCCCAGAGAATTGATTGCGATTCTGATGGAGGAAATCGCTAATAACACAGAAAGTACTTAACCAACACAATACACTTTGTTTATAATTCAATTCATTTTATGTACTATAACAAAAGAAAATGAAAATATATTTAAGTTACACTGAAGTTACACTTAACAACAACAACAACTTACTTGTCCGCCATCTTGGTTTCGCTAGCGAACTATAGCGAACTACATCCGGAGACGGTTCAATAGCGAACGTTTGCGACCGTTCGCAAACTATAGAGAATGTTCGCTGTTACTGAACGCACTACTGGGCAATCTATGGATGCAGTCTGTGAGTTTGAAGGTGGCATGAGAATTAAGCTTCTCCTGGTGCTGTCCAGTAATTCAGAGATACAGTGTAGCAGTACAACCGCCTCTTGGATTTTCGCCAAGGTGAAGAGGTGATGTCACTCCAAACGAACTCGCATCTTCTAATCAAAATCGCTGATTTATTCCATCACCCAATCAGATGATTGGTTACATATACTATGAAAACTATTTATAGAATGTTAACAAAGCTAAAACGGTTGAATGCCAGGTCGTTTTGTATGTAAATATTCGACTTTTTGTGGTTGTCCGATAAACCCCGTGTGTCCAATATAACCCAGGGCTACTCTAATTAGCTTTCCAAATAAAAAGTAATATGCTATACTACTGCCCAAAAGGCCTTATGTTTTGAAAGGTCATTATAAATAATGGTACTGAATGATGGCAGTTTTGTATTGATCCATTATGGAGGAAATAAATGGTTTCAAATGTTTGTCTGTACAAGCTTTATAAATGCTTAACCATCTATTAGAATAATAATTAGGAAAAATGTACAACAGCCCAAAATGTGTAGGATGTGATATACTTTTATTTTCTTACGTCATTGTGTTGTTGAACATGCAAAATAGTAAACATGGAAGCTATTTTAAGAGTGAAGTAGTTATTTCAAAGAATTCTGACATAGTGGCACCTTAGGGGCTGTACTCTATTCTGCATTTTATTGCCATATTTATACACAATTCTGAAATATTATCGCATTATATCACAGTTACCACCTCTCTTGACGGGGTGTGTGACTGTTCTGTGAATTTTAGTGAGATTTTTCACAGTTTGTATATTTTAGGAATTGTCAAGATCATTTCGATTGTTTGGAATTCATGTAGTTTTTCTATGAAATGTTATGTGTTGCTCATGACTTGAAAATAAATGTAGTAGGTTGACATTACACATGTTTATGAAAGTCACACTAAATTAGTATTTGCCACAAATGTTCACCATCTTCTAACAGTGTTTAGAATAATTTTCAGATTCTGAGGTTCAAGATTATGGTCACTCTTAATGTTAAAAAGTTTTGTAAATTGTGAACATATGTGGATATTTCATGTTAAGAAGACAACTTCTGTATGAACTGGGTTGCTTTTAAATTCCTTAACCAAAATCTTGTTTGGCCATTTCTTGTTTCTGCATAATGTAATTTTTAATTACGAAATAGACTGAATGTTTGGACACATGGAGTCAGAGCTCCAGATAAGAGGCGTATCTGCGTATTTACGCATTGAAAAAATAAAAAAACGCATTTAAAATCAGCCCAGTACGTAACAAAACGCCATACATATCTTGGTACGTATTTTAAATCGATTTAAGTGCATAACCGGTTCAACCAATAATCCAGTTGATTTTTAGTGTAAGTTAACCTTGAATCAAAAGTAAGTCAATCAAAATAAGCTTGTAATAAAAAATAGCGGCCCATCATGTTTGTGGATCAAAAAAGGGACGTTTTAAGCGACCAGCGGCTCCTGCGGGAATATTTTAAAGAAAGTATGCTCATTTCATCATTTTAAATTCATTCTGTTTGTATTTAATAATATAAATAACAAATAATAATATTTCTAGATTGAACACACCATGTACTTTGTCAGTTTTCTATGTAAATGGAAAATTCCCCTAAATATTCCTTAATACCCTTTATGGCTGAAGCAAAGGAGTAAAATACGCTTTAACAATAATATCAGGGGGTAAAATACCCTTTAGACTAACTCCTTATCTGGAGCTCTGCATGGAGTTTGTATGTAAATTCACGTAATAACATTTTTGATGCGATGTGACATATATAAATCAGAAATGCCTCCAAGGCGATACAATTCCACACCCTGTAGATTGTGTTTCCAGGCCCCTGACCTGTCACAGAATTGTTTTGATTGGTGTTTTTGCTTAGATGTCTGCAGAAGGAAGTTGTGTCAAGCACATAACCCTTTACCACTCAGATACACATTTTGACTATTTGTAGTTCACTTTTAAATCAAAGTTTTAAAGGCTTCATTTCCAACTGTAAAATACTGATGAGTAGCAAACAGCATAAAACCTGAACAGCCTGCGAGTTACTGTAAGAAGGCTTTTGGACCTTATTGTGTTGCCTGACTATGGTCAGGGGACATAAAGGTGTTACTTTGTCGGCGGTCGCGGCGTCGGCGGTCGCGGCGTCGGCGGTCGCGGCGTCGGCGGTCGCGGCGGCGTCACACTTTAAAAAAAAGGCTCATAACTTCTGTGTCCCTTCAGATTTTGCTTTCATATTTGGTATGCATGTGTATCTGGACAACACCCTTCCATGCGCATACACATTTTTACCCCTGTGACCTGACCTTGAACTTGAGGTCAGCGTTCAGGTTTCGAAATCTGCAACCGCGATTTGAAAAAGGCTCATAACTACTGTGTTCCTTCAGATATTGCTTTCATATTTAATATGCATGTGTATCTGGACAACACCTTTCCTTGCGCATACAATTTTTGACACCTGTTACCTTGACCTTGAACTTGAGGTCAGCGTTCAGGTTTCGAAATCTGCGACCGCAATTCGAAAAAGGCTCATCACTTCTGTGTCCCTTCAGATATTGCTTTCATATTTGGTATGCATGTGTATCTGAACAACACCTTTCCATGCGTATACAATTTGTTACCCCTGTGACCTTGACCTTGAACTTGAGGTCAGCGTTCAGGTTTCGAAATCTGCGAGCGTGATTCGAAAAAGGCTCATAACTACTGTGTCCCTTCAGATATTGCTTTTATATTTGGTATGCATGTGTATCTGGACAAGACCTTTCCATGCGCATACAATTTTTGACCCCTGTGACCTTGACCTTGAACTTAAGGTCAGCGTTCAGGTTTCAAAATCTGCGACCGTGATTCAGAAAAGGCTCATACCTACTGTGTCCCTTCAGACATTGCTTTCATATTTGGTACGCATGTGTATCTGGACAACACCTTTCCATGCGCATTAATTTTTTTTAACTTTGGATCCGCGTTCTGAAAACAATCAAACATATTTAATTAAATAGCAGTTTTCATCTATTTGTTTACCAGCAGGTTTAACATGTTAATTACCCCAGCTAGCTAGCTACTGCGTAGGTTTTTGGGGTTTGAATATGCTGCATTCTGGCAAGAGGCCTGCGATATTGATGTCATCATCAGTAAGTCCTGGAATCACCTGAGCATCTTGCCACATCCACTGAAGACAAAAGTACATTTGGTCGATTTTCTCTGCTTGTTGCCTATATAATGTTCATTGGAAACAAATGGGTTATAGATATAACTCAAATTGCACTGACTCTGCTGTAGGCTAAGATTAACATCAGTATAAAAGAAGGATTATCGAAATAAACAATGAAATCTAATTAGATTACCTTTATGTCTCAGCAAAAGTCGCATATAAACTACACTCTAAAAGTCCAATAAGTGAATTTTATAATCAAATTATGCATGGTTAACTTTGCAAATTCAATTATATCTAACCTTTGTTATATGAAATTCAAACTTTTAAATGGAAATATTTACTCCAGATTATGTCGTTTCTTTAATACAAAACTTTCTTTATTTTTTGTTTTTAGCTCACCTGTCACGAAGTGACACGGTGAGCTTATGTGATCGTGTGATGTCTGGCGTCCGTCGTGCGTGCGTGCTTCCGTCAACAATTTGTTTGTTTAGACAGTAGAGGTCACAGTTTTCATCCAATCTTTATGAAATTTGGTCAGAATGTTTATCTTGATGAAATCTGGATTGGGATTGTATTTGGGTCATCTGGAGTCAAATACTAGGTCACTAGGTCAAATCATAGAAAAACCTTGTGTAGACAATCAAGGTTACAGGCAATGTTTATTTAACATTTTTTGTTATGAATTAAGAAAACATCCAGTAATTGCATACAGCCTATCAACATTAAGTAGGAATGCTGTTGTACACGTGTTACCCTTTCAAACTCAGAAGTAAAGTGTAAATGGCTATATGCAACCAGACTAAAACCAGAACAGTATGCAAGTAAGTAATTGGCAGCCTGTGCAGGCTTTATGCAGTTTGCTGCTCATAAGTATCTCAGGGTTGGAATTGAAGCCTTTAACCCTTTGCATGCTGGGAAATTTGTCGTCTGCTAAAATGTTGTCTGCTAAATTTCTAAAATTACATGTAGCACTTTCTTCGATTTTTTTTTTCAAAGAATACTATCAGAATAGCAAACAGTTTGGATCCTGATGAGACGCCACGTTCGTGGCGTCTCATCTGGATCCAAACTGTTTGCAAAGGCCTTCAAAATCCGGTTTCAGCGCTCAAAGGGTTAAGACTTGAATCTAGTAAGAAAGGTCTTTAATTTAAATTGATTTTTTTAAGTGACTACACATGCGTCACAGTTTATATCTTGAGTGGTAAAGGGTTAATGACTGAAAACTAATTTATTTGCGGTTATTGCTGTTAGTCTGTTTTACGCAGTATAGATTGAATGATCTGGCATCTTGTCTAATTTGTAAGTAGATGGGTATTGTTCAGAAATGTACAAAAGCACAGTATATATTTTCTAGACACTGCAATTGTCTATTGGGTTGTTTGCAGTAACAATCGCCTGTCATATTTCTCTATGATGGTTATTGTGAGCTTCCATCTATGATCAATAAACCATATGGCAAGTTTTGTTGGCATGGGGAGCTTTCAATCCAACAGATGAGCATAATGTCAATCAAAGGGAGTAGGCAGTGCCAAAATAATTTATTATAGTCCATCGTTTTATTAAAACCCATATAGCATTACATTAGGCATGGAGGTAGTTGAAAGTTTCATTATAAATGATCCTTTTACGGCGTAGCTGTATACGCCAGGTTTTCACCTTAGCCTGACCTTTGTAAGCGACCAATCAATTCAAATATGAAATTTCCGGCCGGTGGGCCTGAAACTTTTTGCAGTAGAAAACGTGCAATCTACAAACAGATTTTGCATTAACATTAATATGTTATTCCACCGACTTTCTATTTTTGGGAAGTATAGGGTATGAAAAGGGATACTACAGTNAAGAGCAGGCTATCACTGAGCGTTCTTTCCACGTCTTGAACGAGAACAAGTATAGGTTGAACCATAAGCCAGTCCCATCCGGATATCAATTTGAGCTAAACATACCAGGTTTAATTTGTTCATTCCCAACAATAGGTGCTTTTTTATAGTGCCTTTTGTCAATTCTCACTTAGTTTGCATTCTTTTAATTGTTGATATTTGTGTAGGCATGTATGTTCTGACAGTCACGCTTCATATTTATTGTGTTGCTTTTAGTTGTCCAAAACTTGAACAATATGACCTATACCTGAAATAGTAGATTTAAAATTTGGATTATTTACATATCACTAGTGACCTTATTCCAGTCAACCTGATCAATGTAATTGTGACCAAGATTTTGAGAGTAACGGTGTTTATAGAGAACTTGATATCATAAAAAATACTATAGTATTTTGAATCAATTTTCGCCAAATGCATACTTTTGTTTGGACTATTTTGGAAACATAATAATCATGTTGCTGGGATAAAAAACAAACAAACACAAAGCCAGTTGTTCTCAGTTTACAGCGTATTATATGTTGTATCTCTCCTTGATATAGTTATTTGTGTTTTGTTGGTGTTTTCATAGTTCATCTTCTCAATATTTGTATTCAGCAATTTTATGTATATCCTTTGAGTTTGGCCATGGTGTTTTAACGAAATAATGATCCATTATATGGTTCTTTTCAGCCAATTGGAACAAATGATCCAGAATTCTGATGAGAAGTTGTTTTTAAAGTTTTCTATCCCAATAAAGAATTATAGATTGGCTGATAAACATCAATAATGAGACAATTATTTTGATTAAGTATGCTAAATCAGGATTTGGGCATCTGTTGTTAATTGCGTAGTTTAAATAACTGTTGGTAGAATTGCCTCTACAAAGGAGACAGGAAGTGAATATGATGATATGATTGGCATAATCATTGATAATTTTGCTTTGTTTTTTTGTAGACTGCAGTATTTTTATTTGTTTGCACTCAGATGGCTTGAGAAGCGTGCACGTATTAGTCATTCACATGACTCTAACTATGCAATTTTTGTCTGTAAAACATCTGGTTATGTAGTCACATCAGGTAACTTACATATTTTCATTTACTAGCCAAATTAAATTCCTATAGTGATAATAAACACTGAAATAAGTTTTCTTGCTGCTCCATCATTTGCCTGTTTCTATATACTTTAAACACTGTTTATACGCCCGTTTTTTTTTAAAACGGGACGTATTATAGTTTCACCCATGACGGGCTGGCGGCGGCGTCCACAGCAGTGTCCGCTCTCTTAATTCAAATAGTTTTCATCCGATCTTCACCAAACTTGGTCAGAAGTTGTATCTATACAATATCTAGGTAAAGTTCGAATATGGGTCATGCCGGGTCAAGAACNAAGAGCAGGCTATCACTGAGCGTTCTTTCCACGTCTTGAACGAGAACAAGTACAAGTTGAACCATAAGCCAGTCCCATCCGGATATCAATTTGAGCTAAACATACCAGGTTTCATTTGTTCTTTCCCAACAATAGTTGCTTTTTTATGGTGCCTTTTGTCAATTTTCACTTAGTTTACGTTCTTTTAATTGCTGATATTTGTGTAGGCATGTATGTTCTGACAGTTGCTTCATATTTATTGTGTTGCTTTCAGTTGTCCAAAACTTGAACAATATGACCTAATACCTAAAATATTAGTTTTGAAATGCGGATTAATTTACACATCACTATAAAGACCTTATTCCAGTCAACCTGATAAATGTAATTGTGACCAAGATTTTGATAATAACAGTGAGCGTATAGAACTTGATATCATAGAAAAATACTATAGTATTTTGAATTTATTTGCCCAAATGCATACTTTTGTTTGGACCATTTTGGAGACAAAATAGTCATGGTGTTGGGATAAACAAATATTTACCACATTGCCAGTTGATCTCAGTTTACAGCATATTATATGTTGTGTTTCCCCTTGATATAGTTATTTGTGTTTTGTTGATGTTTTCATATTTCATCTTCTCAATATTTGTATTCAGCAATTTCATGTATATCCTTCGAGTTTGGCCATGGTGTTTTAAAGAAATAATGATCTTTTTTATGGTTGTTTTCAGGAAATTAAAACAATCATGCAGATTTTTGATGAGTAGGTTTTAATATCTCCTATCACAATCAAAAATTATAGATTTGCTGATAAACATCAATTATGAGAAAATTATTTGGATTAAGTAATCAGGATTTGGGCATCTGTTGTTAATTGCATAGTTTAAACAACTGCTGTAGAATTACCTTAAGAAACGAGACAGGAAGTGAATATGATGAAATGATTGGCATAATCGTTGATAATGCTGCTTTGCTTTTTTGGAGACTGCACTATTTGGATTCTATTTGTTTGCACTCAGATGGCTTGAGAAGCGTGCACGTATTCATTAACATGACTTCAACTAGGAAACTTTTGTTTGTAAAACATCTGGTTATGTATTCACATCAGGAAACTTAAACATTTTCATTCACTAGCCAAATTAAAATCCTATAGTGATAATAAGCACAGAGTTTTCTTGTTGCTCCATTGTTTGCCTGTTTCTATATAGCACAGTTGTTTGAGCCTATTTTCAGTTTTAGTTTTCTATGTTTACAGCATAACCCGAGGAGCTTGAAGATTTATGTATAAACACCATCAATATGTTGTTGAAGATTCAACATTTTGTATCTCATTTCATGCACCTGCAGTCCATACAGCTTTCCACAAGTGTCCTGATCTATAGTCCATACAGCTTTCTTGAAGTGTCTTGATCTTTTGTCTTTGCAGCTTTCCTAATTGGCCTTGATCTACAGTCTATACAGCTTCCACAGCCGCCTTGATCTCGAGTCTTTACAGCTTTTCTCAGTGGCCTTTATTTTTTGTCCATTTGTCCTTTCCTGTGATCTTTATAGTCTTGACAGTCCATACAGATTTTCACAAGGTTTTCAACTTTCAGTCCATACAGCTTGCAACATTTAGTTATAGTCAGAATATCTTTTTGTGTACGACCTTGCTCTGTACTCAATATAGCATTGTCTTGTTGTGTTCTCATGCTTTCAATATTACTTTGCTCACACAGGATCTCCTGGTCCAAGGTCACCGATAACGGTCAGACCCTAAAGTTGACGGATGGTTTTTACTCTGCAAGGGAAAGTGCACAGTATTTCAATGGAAGCCTAGCGAACTACTCTCTTGAATACAAGGCCAACACTGGGCCTTGCTACATGTTCAGGCTCACCATTAAAGGTATTCTGAGCCGCCTCATCAAAGTTTCCCCGCCTTTTAGATGATAACGATTTGCACAGTGATTGAGCCATTTGTGACATGACCCTAGGCTCTTGATTAAAGTGAAATAAAAAACATCTCGATTACATCCAGTTGTTAAAGGAATATAATATATCCTGCTGCCAATATATACTTTCCTAATCTTTGATTCTTGAACAGAAATGTTTTCCATTTTGATTCCACTAATTGTATATAACATGTGTACTCAATTTGGTCATGTCATAAATGGTTCTTGCACAAAGTTATATGACTATAAATAGGAAATGTAGTTGCAGGATATACACATTGGTGGGGTGGGGTAAGGTCACACTTCAGTGGATAGTGTATGATTAACTATGAGCCTTACTGGCAAACACTTATCTGTTAAAAAAGCTTTTTTTTTAATTCAACTACACGTCCTATATGTCAACTTGTTGTTACTAATAAAGCATGGAACATATTCTATCTTGCTAAATGTAATTGTTATTATATGACCATGGTATGAACAAATTTCAAATTATGTAATCAACTTTGTTGGAACGAGTTCAGCATTTTGTTTGAAATTTTGGGGTGCATTTCTGGTGTTCATAACAGGGTGCATATCTTGTATTCATTACAATTAATGTCAACTGACACGAGTGTGTTCCCTGCTATGTTATGGTTTATTATAATATAGGTGTTTGCCTACCGCATGAGGGGTCGTTGCTATGACGATGCAACCCGCAACCTCCTAGCTGTTGTTTTGTATAGTGTTGGTGCGCACTGCATGATGTTTATATTGTTGACGATGCATGATGTTGATATTGTTGACAAACTGTCGTGTACCTGAATGAATAATATGATTATGAGTTGCATCATTGTTTTCATAATCAGTTTAATGATCATCACATTGATACCTATATTCATTTCCATCATGATCATATCATCATCACTTACATGTATACTGCATCATTCATTGTGTTATCACCATATCATCATCACTTACATGTATACTGCATCATTCATTGTGTTATCACCAATATAATGTGCTTTAAGTTCTGGTCCAAATATGCAATCTTCTTTTAGTATTTGTATGAAAGTTAAGTTGTGAGTAAAGGTATTAAAGTCCCTAAGTGTTTTAGTTTGTAGTTGAATGTAAGATCAGAGTTATGACTTCATGTTCATCATTACCATTATCTCCTGATAACAGAATTTATTTTGTTATAATTTTAAGTATACTGCAGATATTTTCTATGTATGGGGCATCAACCCATTCTTATGGGTGAACAATTTGTTTAAACTGACCAAGTTAACCTAGGAATATTCAAACTTTACCGCATCAAACGCTGTGTAAACTATTAAATAAAACACACACACACACACAAGAAAATAAATCACTTAACAATTGCTTTCCTAACCCATTGCAATTCCATAAATAGCTATATCAACCTAACGAAATTCGGTAATAACTGAACTAAATGTAATATTTATTACCCGTTGAACTGCTATAATAACTTATTTGCTAGACCATATTTAAGTGCATTGCATGGCATCTTGTGTTGACTCAACAATCTACTCTACTGACACCTTTTGCTGGTGACTTTTAATGCAAATCAAGGTGCCTGGTAGAAAAAAATGGGTTCATTAATTTAATAAGTTTTTTCTTTTAAGGATTCAGCCAAGTTCATTAATAATTGCACTTTGTTATAATTTTGAAAATTTGTGCGTGTCTGAAAACAGATAGAAAGAATTTGTTGTTTTATGTTTGTAAGATAAATTTAGAAGATAAATTTACACAGTCATATACTCACTGACTTGCCAGCAGTTTAATAGAGTAGTTAATAGCCAGCTATATATTTGCTTTTGTCTGCGCATGCTTTCTACTAATCCTATATATTCCTTATATTTATATACCTCCATGCTTACCTAACCACTATTGTTCAACATTAATAACTTTATAACACTAATTAAACATAATTTAATACGAGGTTTTTACATACGGGTAATTATATGATTTTAATCAANATATAGATATCTTAGTAATAATATCTAATAAAGCGAATAAGCCACGAAATCTTGCGCAATACCCCGTAATTTATTTGGGTGTGATGCAGATAAGAACATAAAAAAGGCACTCGCTATTTTTGATCTCAAAAATATAACTTTTGATCGTTCATAAACACCGACCTCAATCAACGCCGTATATCTTTTTTAAAGATATTTCTTGTTGATTATAACTCCTGCATACACTCCTACACTGTTTTAGACTCACAAAATTTGGAACGAATTTTGAAGTACTGTCTCAAATTTGCTGCTTGGTTATAACTGAAAAATAATCAATTTTGGCGTGTTCTAATGCAGTGGGGGAAAAACCAGGGGGGAAACCTCACTTATCCGTTATGGCGACCACTAACCAAGCTCACATACGCCAGGACCTGGGATTGAAGTGTAAGACTTTGCAAGTGTTCATCGCGATCTTTAAATGTATTTTTTATGCCTCCTTCTTCGAAGAAGAGGGTGTATATTGTTTTTGGCCTGTCTGTCATTCTGTCTATCTGTCCCAAAACTTTAACATTGGTTAAAGTTGGATAACTTTTGCAATATTGAAGATAGCAACTTCATATTTGGCATGCATTAGTATCTCATGGAGCTGCACATTTTGCATTTTTTGGTGAAAAATTAAGGTCAAGGTCATCCTTCAAGGTCAAAGGTTAAATATCATTGTATGTTTCTGTCCCAAAACTTTAACATTGGTTAAAGTTTGGTATTAACTTTTTGAATATTTAAGATAGCAACTTGATATTCGGCATGCATGTGTATATCATGGAGCTGCACATTTTGAGTGGTGAAAGGTCAAGGTCATCCTTCAAGGTCAAAGGTAAAAAAAAGGGCGCAGTGGGGGGCATTGTATTTATGACAAACACATCTCTTGTTGTAGTTTGTAAAATGGCTGTAACTTAATAAATAAATAAGAAAGAAAGTTTTAAGGGAAAATAATGTTATGCATTTATTGACATAATATTGCTTTACATTTCATACTATCTCTCTTAAGTAATGAAAGTGAAAAAAAAATCTTAATCTGGATAAAGTAAATCTAAGATTTGAAAATAGTTGCCATGGTGGTGACATGTCTGCTCCATTTTGATTGGTCAACCAGGTGATTGGTTGTGATTGTAATGGTTTGTTGATTTATTTATTGGATTATGAGTTTTTGTTTCTAATACATGTCTTTTCTTAGGACATACACACAGAAATCCTTACTCAGCCCATCAAATTATTGCTTCATTAAAGGCAAAATGTTATTGATTCCAAGAACCAAATATCCATCAACCTCATACTACAATTGTTTACATTTGGTTTATTTCCTTGTCTGATATCAAAGGTTCACAAGGTAATATTCACTGTGCTGCAAGCTGGTTTCTCACCTTTCACCCAGAAGACTAAGAGTCATCTGGAAAGGTCTACCAGAGATAAGGCCTGTTCCAATACACAAGTTTTCAGAGTTATCCACTGTACTTGACCTTGTGTTTTTTCCAAGGCTTTTGATAATTGCTGTAAGTTATTATAAGGTTTATGTTTGTTGGTGCTGAAAATCATATACAGTCATTCTTATTGTGTCCCCTTTCAAAGAATTGAGAGTACATTGCTTTCCATTTAATTCTCCCAGAGCTAGTTGGTTTATTGGATGGATTGTCTGTCTGTATCCGATCCACAGGATACCTGAGATAGTTAATCCTACAAAGTTCAATACAGGTAAGCTGATGATGTCTCATAGGCGTGGACTGTCTAGGATTTCACCACATAATTTCATGTTGATTCCATCTTATATCTCATTGTTTTATGTACTTAAAATACAAAGTTAAAATTAATTGACGTTTTTTACCATGTAAATATCACAAACTGATTAAAGCACACCTTTTTCATATGGAACATAAAATTAAGAATGACGTAAGAGGGATATAAATTCATGTCAGTGTCAGTCATATTGTAGTTTTTGCATGCACAGAAATACATGATGCCAGAAAAAATAATCATAGTTTATAACTTTTTAAGTTTGGGGGATTTCTAAATTGTTTAAGAGTTATGCAATTTATTGTTGCCTTACACTGATAAGATGAGCCAGACAGAACACATGTTGAACCATCAAATATCTGTTTCACATGTTGAACCATCAAATATCTGTTTCACATGTTGAACCATCAAATATCTGTTTCACATGCTGAACCATCAAGTATCTGTTTCACATGTTGAACCATCAAATATCTGTTTCACATGTTGAACCATCAAATATCTGTTTCACAAATCAGTGATTGAAATGTGTTTCCCATGATATGTATGATCCACACTCTGGGAAAACAGGGCTTAATGCATGTGTGTAAAGTGTCATCCCAGATAAGCATGTGCAATATCCACACAGGCTTATCATTGACGACACTTTCCGCCTTGTTCGGATTTTTAGCTCGGCTTTTTTCGAAAAAAACCTGAGGTATTGTCATAGCAAGCTCGACCGCCATACGCAGTGTCCGAAAACTTTGACATAGGCCGTAACTTTTGCAATATTGAAGATAGCAACTTGATATTTGGCATGCATGTGTATCTCATGAAGCTGCACATTTTGAGTAGTGAAAGGTAAAGGTCAAGGTCATTCTTTAAGGTCAAAGGTAAAAAAAACATTGTTTTATTTTTGTTGTTAAGACGCTTTTCCTAATTTCCATTATTTTGTTACTTTCTGCCACATATTAGACACTATCAGAAATATAAGACACACTTAATACTAAACTAGTATGAAATATTACAAAGTATGCATTCAAACATATTAGTTCTTTTGTCAAAACATTGCAGTGAACACAATAGGTCTATAAACCTGCTGAGCATGTTTTCATAACATCTGAATTACACCACAAGTACAGTACAGCCCACGCGGAACCAGCAAAGTCCGCGGCTACGCCGCGGCAAGTAATTTTAGTACTCGACGGAATCACGCGGCGTATCGACGAGTCACGCGGCAACGATCCGCGCTACCTCGCGTACTTTCGCGGAAATCCGCCGCATACGTTCGCGGCGGATCGAGTGCAAAAATATACACCTAGATCTACATGCACATTTGTGTATCGCAGAAACCTAGATTTACGCTGAAGCAATTACATTTGTCGGTGTTTAATTGCTTTTAATTGATTCTTTGATTTAACTAATTAAAAACTTAAAGTAGTTGCAGTTTCACAGTTTGCTATTTTGAGTATTTTTTTCGGATAAATGAATGCAACACTGTGTGGAGCAATTACATTTGTCGGTTTTTTAATTGCTTTCGCGGGAGGGCTTTTGTTTGCAGTTGCAGATTCACAGTTTTCTATGTTGATATTTATTATTATGCATTTAAATATTGACTGCAAGAAATGCAATTGAAACATTACAATCAAAGATAAATTAAATAAGTAATTCAGACAATTAAGTAACATGCAAACGCACCGTTAATTGTTAACAGAATTTCACTTTCATTTTCGCAAGGTTTTCAGGAAGTCCCCGGGAAGCACGTTTTTTGCATGGATGTGTGTATGACGCGATTAAACGATGCTCTGTATCGTATTGCATTCAATCTAAATTAAATCATTTCATTTTATGTTTTAATATAATGTTATTATTATAACATTAAATTTAAAATTGGATTATCGGATATATATGCACATTAGTAAAGCGGTATGTATATAGTTTCTTCTTTCAAGTTCACACCCCTGAAAAAACATTCCGTAACATTTGTTAGGCCGAGTAATTACGGGACTCAACTTGTGTAAAACCCTTGTTCAATTTACCGTTAAACTCCACCTCCGTTTTCTGAAAAAGATTCGAAGGCGGAGCTATGCACGTGCTATTACAAAATTGGACGATTGTCATTGAGTAACAAACACACGATTGGGTTAGCTAAACAAAGGAAGCAATTTTGTCGGCAAGAACGGTGTAACTTTATTGCTTCAGACAGGAAGCGGCTTTGCTTTGATGACGTCAAACTGTCAATTCACACAGATTGCGAATTTGTGCGATACTTTTAATAATGGCATTGATCCTTTGTTTACATGTTCAGTATAAATAACCACCTGCTAACATGAAAACTTTGGATTAAATTATCAAAATAAAAACAAGATTAATGTTGCAAACTGTGATTATATTAATTGGTAAGTATCAGTTAAAAGACGATGTTTCGCTTGTCGTAAAACCACGAGTTTTCTATACAAAACATTACTACGGGATCGGTCGAATTTCATTCAATTTTTCATGGACGACTCCATAATTCGATTAACTATCTTATCTATTTTGAATCCGCGCACATTAAATGAATCATGATTTTAAATATTATTATAATTGTTCTTTTAAAATGTATTTACTAATTCATATCATTTTTCAAAGATTTTTATTTCATGATGCGCATCGACTCGGCGTCTTATCGCGGACCGCGGCTTTCCTCGGCATGTCGCGGCGGACAGATGCGAAGCATCGCGGGGAAATTCGACGCGCCGCCGCGAACTGACGCGGCTTTGACGGCCGACTCGGCATCGACTCAATGCTCCATTCCGCCGCGGAACGCGAAATATGCTTGTTCCGCGTGGGCTGTACTGTACTACATGATTTCAGGAGAGTGTAAAACTTTCTGAATAAATAAAACATAATTGTCCTCATCCAACAATAACTGTACACAATATTTGATTAAGTAACTAATGATATTGTCTTTGTAACATATACCACAGAATTGTGCAATCAGAATTATTTCCGCCTTGACTTTATCAATAAATATGCACTGCATCTTATGACATCATCAGTTTAAACACCCAAAGTTGATGCAATTTGTCCGCCATTTTAAAAATGACCAAATTTGTAAACATGAAAGAAATTGTGTATCAAAACCAGGTAGTACACATGTTTGTTTTTTCTTCAGCAAATTTACATTTGCAAACATGGGTTAGTATCCCATTGTGTTTTGAAGAATGAATTGTAAACTGAGTCAAGACTTAACAATAATGTAAACCTGTCAAAAGTAATTGTTGCCTTTTAGAACGTTTTAACCACTTAAGTTTCATTGAGATAAATTTTAAAAACACCTGTACCAAAAGTTGTAAAATTCTTGTTCTTAGTTTTTATTACTTTTTCAAAGTGTTGCCTGTGGTTTCCAAAATGAAAACCAAATGCATTTTCTATGTTTCAGCTAATTCATATATCGCTCTCTTAATTTGAAAACAAAATACTAAACAAGCTGTTTCAATTTAAAATTTATTTTCATCTCCATTTGTGTAACCGGTACTTGCTTTAATAAGTTTAGCAACATGCATTGAAGGCACTTTGTTCTAGCATAACAGAAGACTGTCAGGCAGTTGTTAGTATTTTAAGTGTATACTTTTCACAGAGCTCTTTACATACATTCAGATGTTTTAAATTCCTTCTCTACTTATTTGAATAAATCTGCATATGTTGGAAGTGGTGTTAGTTAGAGGGTAGTATAATTATGTCCTCCTGCATGTCCGGCTGCATGTTGACCTCAGTAAAATATTGGGAGGACAGAAGAATGGATGTGCATGAGTCCATCTCCATTTTATACAATAAAATGAGGCTGGAGTATTTGTCATGTTGACAAAGTCATAACACACATAATGTTTTGGTTGCTCGTTAGACTTAAGTTTTCTTTTAACATTTGACCTCAGTCCAAATTATGTGTGGGTTGTTTTGTTATCAGACTTGTGATCAGAAATGACTGCAAGAGTGGCAACGTTTAATGAATGCTAGTTTTATCTACTAAATAAATTAATGGCTTCTTTTATATTTGTTTAATATAGTCTTTAAATTTATCATTTCTTAAAACATAAATGCTGTGGTCAGCTTATGAACATGTCATATTCCCATAATAAGTATTAATAGTACTTATACAAAATCTAAATGTCTGCAAAACCAAAAACTAAATGCTGAACCACACAATTTTATATGTGCATCTGAACATCATTTCTGATGACCTATAAGTGCATAAGTATTGAATTACCAGGAAATTAATGCACATCTTTCTTCCAGATATTCATGACCACGAGTTTCTGGTTAGCGAATGTCAAGTATATAATGTTCCTTGGTTGAATGTCATCATACTAAAAAATATCATGATGCTAGAAACCCGAGACAAAGCAAGGCTGGAGTATCACGGTCATTCGTGGCGGTTTCATCATAGAATAATACATTTTGCCTGACATAAATAATGCATAAAATGTAAATTGCTTAAAGTTTTATTTTTCCTTAACCAGGCAGAAATTATCAAGAAGCTTTCTGGTGGATTATGGGTGAGGAAATTATTTGAGATCTGGGCGATATATTTGATGCAGTCTGTGAGTTTGAAAGTGGCATGAGAATTAAGCGTCTCCTGATGCTGTCCAGTAATTCAGAGATACAGTGTAGCAGTGTATTGATGTCTGTTGGACAAATTTCAAGTTAAATTGAAGGTCTAATGAGCTTTCCATATGAAAAGTAATATGCTATACTACCGCCCAACAGGTCTTATGTTTTAAAAGGTTTTAAGTAATGGTACTGAATGATGGAAGTTTTTTTTTATAGATCCAAAATGGAGAAAATAAATGGTTTCAAATGTTTGTCTGTACAAGGTTTATAAATGCTTAAACATCTAAAAGAATAATTATTAAGAAAAATGTACAACAGCCCAAAATGTGTAGGATGTGATATACTTACATTTTCTTGCGTCATTGTCTTGTTGAACATGCAAAATAGTAAACTAAAACATGAAAGCTATTGTAAGAGTGAAGTAGTTATTTCAAAGAATTCTGACATATATATAGTGGCACCTTTGGGGCTGTACTCTATTCTGCATGTTATTGCCAAATGTATACACAATTCTGAAATATTATCGCATTATTTCACAGTTAACACCTCTCTTGACGGGGTGTGCGACTGTTCTGTGAATTTTAGTGTGATTTTTCACAGTTTTTATATTTTAGGATTTCTTGGAATTCATGTATTTTTTCTATGAAATGTTATGTGTTGCTCATGACTCAAAATTAAATGTAGTTGGTTGACAAAACAAGTTTATGAAAGTCGTACTAACGTAAATTAGTATTTGCCACAAATGTTCACCATCTTCTAACAGTGTGTTTAGAATAATTTTCAGATTCTGAGGTTCAAGATAATGGTCACTCTTAATGTTAAAATGTGTTGTAAATTGTGAACATATGTGGATATTTCATGTTAGGAAGACAACTGCTGTATGCATTGGGTTGCTTTTGAATTACTTAGCCGAAATCAGTAATCAGAAATAATGCTTAAGTTTCTTGAGTTTCACTTCTTTATATTAAAATGTACATGCTATTGTCTTATATAAAAACCGCCTAATATGGGACAACACCTTACGCACATGCATTAAGCAATGTTTTCCAAAAGCGCTGCTCAAATATGTTTTTTTAATTAATTGATTGTTGTTAACATAGAAAGATTATAATAATGTATACCATTGTTTCATTCACATTTTTAAGTCTACAGAACATTTTAAAGGACATTCATTGTTGAATTCCAATAAAATGACTTCATCTTAATACAGTAAAAACTCTCTTAACAACCACGTCAGTATTGCGACTCACTCGCTACAATGACCACCATTTTTCAGTCCCGAATTTTTCCTTCTATATTTCAATGGTCGTTACGCTCACTAATCAGACCAACCCGCAAAATCCGCTATTATGACCACTTTAATCAGTACCAATCATCAAAATTGCTCTAAATTGACACCTGCGAAACAACCAGTAATTTTCACTCCTTATACTTGATAGGGTGTTGTTGTTTGATGGGGTTTGGTTACAAAGCAATTTTGTACCAATTAATGACAGAGGTATTTGCGACAGTGGTATTTGCATCAAATGTGAGGTGTTAGATTTTCGGCTATTGTTGTTCTTTTTAACCCTTGATTCTTGGTTCATGATTAGCTAATATTATCGAGTCTTTGATGTGTACATTGGTTATTGTTTGGTACACACTTAAACGATTGAAGACAGCAACTAATTTAACAGTAAGGATAATTGAATAAGATGGTTTTGTTCAATATAAAAACCCACCTGTATGCCATATTGTTATTCAAAATGGATAAGCGAAAACTGAAAGAGTTAGTTTTTTTGTTTTTTTTTACTGAAAACTTTAGAATCCGACATGAACAAAAAAATTGAGCATGCAATGTAATAATTGACACCAGATTTTTACACCAGCCTTAAAACAATAAAACATATTTAATTAAATAGCAGTTTGCATGCATTTGTTTTACCAGCAGGTTTAACATGTTAATTACCCCAGCTTGCTAGCTTACTGCGTAGGTTTTTTGGGTTTGAATATGATGCATTCTGGCAAGAGACCTGCGATATTGACGTCATCATCAGTAACATCAGTAAGTCCTGGATTCACCTGAGCATCTTTCCACATCCACTGAAGACAAAAGTACATTTGGTGGATTTTCTCGGCTTGCCTAATGTTCATTGGAAACAAATGGGTTATAGGTAAAATTCAAATTGCACTGCCTCTGCAGTAGGCTAAGATTAACATCAGTTTTAAAGAAGGATTATCAAAATAAACAATGAAATCTAATTAGTTTACCTTTATGTCTCAGCAAAAGTCCTATATAAACCAACACTCTATAGTCCAATTAGTGAATTTTATAATAAAATTATGCATGGTTAACTTTGCAAATTCAATTGTTTCTAAATTCAAACTTTTAAATGGAAATATTTGATCCTGATTATGTAGTTTCTTTAATAAAAAACTTTCTTCAATTTTTGTTTTTAATTAAGTTTTTTAGGCAACTGCAAAAAGAAGTATGAACATTTAGGGTCCTGAGGTTTGAGGGTTTACAATTGTGCCGGAACGAAAAAACTAACATTTCCAGCATAAAGAAAGTACACTAAAATGTGTACAACATCATATAAGCTTGAATGTCACAATTTGGCCAATCTGCATGAAACTTGATCAGAACATTAATTTTATTCTGATGAAATCTCAACGGAGTTTAAAAATTGTTTGTGTAAAAAGCTAGGTCAGAAGCTCATATTGTCAGGTCATTGCATTCTGTAGAACTTTGAGGGAGTAATTATCACCCTTTGATTATTAATTGGCTTATTTATCTTCTGCAGACCATTGAAGAGATATTTCCATAACCTAACACAAACATTTCATGTCATTGACTGTAGTGCAAGAACTCCTAAATCAGGTTCCAAGGTTGAAGGTCAAGGTCAGACCTAGACATTTAAAGGGCTGAATGTACACTTGGCTGCCCTAAAAAAAAATGCATTATATCCGGTAGAATCCATCAGTTGTGCTATTTATGTCCAGTTAACCCTTTGAGCGCTGGAACCGGATTTTGAAGGCCTTTGCAAACAGTTTGGATCCAGATGAGACGCCACAGAACGTGGCGTCTCATCAGGATCCAAACTGTTTGCTATTCTGAAAGTGGTCTTAGAAAAAAAATCGAAGAAAATGCTAATTTTAGAAATTCAGCAGACAACAGATTTCCCAGCATGCAAAGGGTTAAAGAATTCTTGAGCTGAGCCCTCTAACTCAAAATCTGTATCCTCGACTACTGTATTTTAAAGTTGTAAAAAGAAAACAAAATTGTCCAGACATGGGCTTATGGGGTTAGACTATATTCACTGGGAGCCAAGAGAGCATCACCAGAGGCAGTTCACATTGAAGTGCCTCTCGTTATACTTTGTTGGTCCATATCGATATTATAACAAAAACCACATACAAGATGTGAACAGGAAATGTTTGTGTAACAATTTTTGTTATGAATTAAGAAAACATCCAATATTTGCATACAGCGTAACAATATTAAGTATGAATGCTGTTGTACAAGTGTTAACCCTTTCACACTCAGAAGCAAAGTGTGAATGGCTATATGCAAACCAGGATAAAACCAGAAGTATGCGAGTAACTCGCAGGCTGTTTGAAGTTTTATGCTGTTTGCTGCTCATAAGTGAATTCAGTAAGAAAGGTCTTTAATTTAAATTGATTTTTCTAAGGGACATCAACCCTGTCAAAGATTGTATCTGAGTAGTAAAGGATTAATAACTGAAAAAGAATTAATTTGCGGTAATTACCGTTAGTCTGTTTTATGCAGTATAGATGGAATGATCTGGCATCTGGTCAAATCTGCTAGTAGATGGAGATTGTTCAGAAATGTACAAAAGCACAGTATATATTTTCTAGACACTGCAATTGTCTATTTGGTTGTTTGCTGTAACAATGGCCTGTCATATTTGGCTATGATGGTTATTGTGAGCTTCCATCTATGATTAATAAACCACATGGCAAGGTTTGTTGGCGTGGTGTCTTCAATTCAACTGATGAGCGTAATGCCAATCAAAGGGTATAGGCAGTGCCATTTTTTTTTTTTCCTGCATTGTTTTATTAAAAACTAAATAGCATTACGAGGGATTGAGTCTATTCAAAGGTTCATTATAACTGATCGTTTATGATGATTCTTATTATGGAAATTTACAAAAACTGAATTATTCAAAGACTTTGCAAGTATTTTTTGGGAGGACTTTAAATTTATTTATTTTTTAGTTTGTAAAATGGCTGTAACTTAATAAATAAATAAGAAGGAAAGTTTTTAGAGAAAATAATGTTATTGAGATAATATTGTTTTAAACGTCATACTATCTCTCTTAAGTAATCAAAGTGAAGAAAATTTCTTGATCCACTGATTAAGGAAATCTAAGATTTGAAAATAGTTTCCATGGTGGTCTGCTCCATTTTGATTGGTCAGCCATTTGATTGGTTGTGATTGTAATGGTTTGTTGATTTATTGATTTGATTATGAGTTTATTAATCTTATACATGTATATTCTGAGGTCATACACACAGAAATCCTTACTCAGCCCATCAAATTATTGCTTCAATAAAGTAAAACTGTCTGTTATTGATTCCAAGAGACAAATATCCATAAACCTCATACTTCAATTGTTTACTTTTGATTTATTTATTTTTTATCAAAAGTTCACCAGGTAATAATCACTTTGCTGCAAGCTAGTTTCTCACCTTTCACCCAGAAGACAAAGAATCATCTGGAAAGGTCTACCAGAGATAAAGTCTGTTCCAATATATGAGTTTTCCACAGGACTTGAACTTGTGTTTTTTTTCCCAGGCTCCTGATGATTGCTGTATCTATTGTTAATAGGCTTCACTAAACGTTGTTGGGTCTTGTCAGCTATTTATTTGTTGGTGCTGAAAAGTCTTATACAGTCATTCTTATTATGTCCCCTTTCACAGAAGTAAGAGTACTTTGCTTTTCATCGGTGTGCAAGTTAGCTGGTCTGGATGGATGGTCTGTCTGTATTATATTGCCTTTCCACAGGATACCTGAGATAGTTAATCCTACAAAGTTCAATACAGGTAAGCTGATGATGTCTCATAGGCGTGGACTGTCTAGGATTTCACCACATAATTTCATGTTGATTCAATCTTATATCTCATTGTTTTATGTTCTTAAAATACAAAGTTAAAATTAATTGATGTTTTCTTAGCATGTAAATATCACAAACTGACTAAAACAGACACCTTCTTAACAAGAAACATAATTAAGAATGACGTCAGAGGGATATAAATTCATGCCAGTGTCACTCACATTGTAGTTTTTGCTCATACAGAAATGGATGATGCCTGCAAAAAAATCATATTTTATAACTTTTTAAGTTTGGGGGATTTCTAAATTGTTTTAGGGTTTTGCAATTTATTGTTGCCTTATACACTGATAAGATAAGCCAGACAGAGCACATGTTTTACCATCAAATTTTTGTTTCACATGTTTTACCATCAAATATCTGTTTCACACATCAGTGATTGAAATGTGTTACCCACAATATTTTAAAAAGTATATGTTTTCCTTAGCAAATTTACATTTGCAAACACGGGTTTGGTATTTCAGTAAGTTTTGAAAAATGAATTGTATAATTATTCAAGACTTAACAATGATGTAAACCTGTTAAAAGTAATTGTTGCCTTTCAGAACATTTCAACCTCTTACGTTTCATTGAGACAAGTTTTAAAAACACCTGTAACAAAAGTTGTAAAATTCTTGTTCTTAGTTTTTATCACTCTAAGAAAGAGTTGCCTGTGGTTGCCAAAATAAAAACCAAATGCATGTTCTATGTTTCAGCTAATTTGAATATGGATCTGTGAATTTGAAAACATAGCACTCAACAAATTGTTTCTATTAAAATATTATTTTCCTCTCCATTTGTGTTACTTGCTATAATAAGTTTGAACATATATTGAAGGCTCTTGGTTCTAGCATAACAGACGACTGTCAGGCATTTGTTGAGTCATTAAGCATTCTTTTACGGAGCTTGTTATAGACATCCAGATGTTTGAAATTCCTTCTCTGCTTATTTGCATAATCCGTCATATAGGCATAATTATGTCCATGGCCAAAGTTTTGTTAGTCAGGGAAATATATCGTCACCTCCCCGCGAAAATGGCCAATCTCAGTTTTGGCGCGAAAACGTGTTTTTACATTTTTGCAAAGGTGAAAACGGCCCGCGAAGAATTCCAAGGTCCTATCCAATCGGCTTACAAAGTTATACCCATGTGAATGTGTGCGAAAATTTCCAAAGTAAATGCGAAAATTTCAAAAAAATATGAGAAAATTGTCTAACTCAAGCGCTTCAAGCTTGAGTCAAAGCTTGAGCTAGACAATTTTCTCATATTTTTTCAAAAAAAGTCACACGTCACTTTAAACTTTATGACACATGTAGGGACATTTAAAAAGTCATCATGCAAAGTTTTAGCTTCATTCTGTAATTTTTAAAGAAAATATGAAGTTTTTTCCTTCTCCTGAAAACTTGTAAATATTGAGGTTGGCCATATTCGCGGGGAGGTGACGAAATACCTTAACGGAACATCAGAATGACATAGGACAAAAATGGTTCTATAATTCTTTAACATCTCATCAAGTAGTTATATGATTGCACTTCCCTGCGAACATCGTTAGACTCTGTAAACACGTCTTTCCACACCCGGAATCCAAGTAGAAAAGGATCACCGTCGATTACATTTCCCGCCAAGACCAGCACGTGAAAGGCGTTAACTTATTATCACATTGTAATAATTGCGTTCAGATGCAGTTTTCAAGGTTACACTGCAGTGAATTCTGCAAGGCCAAATATGTTCACTTAACCCGCCAAGTTATTTAGCGAATTGCGCGTTTTGCACTAACAGATATGACTGTTAACGAGGATAGCTCTTTCATATCATCAATCTCCCAGCAGAGTGGTCGTTCCATACGAATGGACAATTGGTGGGTTTCACAGTGATTGAGTGTAATGTAACCTTGGAGTAAAAATACCTCCCGCAGATAAAACAAGCGAGAAACAAGGTGAAAAAAAGGTAAGTTAAAACAGGGATGTTTAGGTACATGGTTGAAATCATAATTAATGTTTAGATATATTGTGTCAGTAATCACAAATATGTTAGTGTGTTAGTCATCGTATAGGTAAGGGCATTTTAAAAAGAATTAAATGTCAACAATTAAACACAGTTATTGTTATTGAGTTATTTATAAATCTACATTTGTCATTTAATAAAATTAATGGAAATAATTGTTAATACTTATATAGATGAATGTCTAAAAAGGTTCTCATATTTAAGATCAATAGATTTCCCCCAAAAAGGTTGTAGAAACTAAAACTCGTTGTGACATGAACAAGGATGTAAACCAGCATTGTTTTCAGATTGTATTAAACATTTGAAATGTGTGTATGCGTATGTCATTCCTTAAAATATTTTCATATTTACATAATTTGATCTTCATTCTGTGCTTTGAATACAAACAATATATAAATTGGGAAATATGCGTATAGATTGTATTCTCAATACCGGTATGTCATGTGTTTAATCAGTCAGAGCTGTATATACTTAACCTACTAGTATCTATGTTAATTAAACATGGTATACAGTGAGGTCGTCAAAAATTACTCATCAATACGAGATCGATCGTGTCCAACAAGACTGTAACCAAAGACGCGCGAATCAGCTGTTATATAAACTCGCGCACTAATACAATAATACATGAGTGATCAAGCATGAAGGGACTATCTCTTGTCTGTATTCGGTAATTAATAGATTTTATGTAAGAAAATGCTTTACATTAAAAGAAAAACTTTTCACATTTAACTAAACAAATTGTGCCGTCATGAACAATAACCTTTGATGTTTTTTTCCACAAAAACCGGAATTAAACAGACAACTCTAAGTCTAAACAGTCACCATCATTGAAGAGCTCCCAGACATTTTATTGAATGGAGCAAAATTCTGCCTGCGGGTGTGTAGATCAGTGAGAAACTGAGAAAGAAACGATTATTTTCCTAATCCATTGTCAACGGTAAGTGATCGTGAAATCGATTTGAAGGATATTTATCAGAGAATCAGAAAACAACTAGATGTGCACACTTTCAGTTGAACTGTTGATTAAAACATGCGAAAAAGACACCCTGGTAGAGATGTCAGTTTCCCGTAATGGGGGTTGTCTCCTGAATCGTGACGTTACCCTTTCACTGTATTTTCTGTTTCATTATCTTTTTAAAAATATGGTCAACTGCAACATTCATTACAGATCAGCTTATGGGACTGCAGCAGCACAGGCTATTCTGAGATAACAATATATGCAGATGCACTGTACTTGGTTTTCTCTTGAAAGGGCCCATTTGTTTGTGTTTTCTTTATTGTAATTTTTGTTTTCTTTACTGTTATTGTTATTACAAATTCTGTGATTAAATACCAATCAGGTTATAATGTTGTTTATTCTTTAAGAATGATAAATAAACGATTTTGACGGTCAGAGTTTGTTTTCCGACAACCCCTGTAATGAAAATGCACCTGCTGTCATGTGATTCGATATTGGAGAATATTAACCGGAAATGGAGAAACTGTACGATCGAGAAAAAACATAAACACACATTTATATTTAGAAAGTAACTGAAAATCGAGGTGAGCGCAGGATCGACATTGAAATTATCTGACAAATACCTTATAATCGAAATCAATGTCGGTTGCTGTTTTAAAGCATACATTTAAAATTGCGTTAGTGATTAGGAACTGACGACCTTACTGTACATGTATTATCCAGTAATCAGTTTTTACCATTTTGAGAATGGGGACGGGTCCCTTTGGATTTGGACAAATCATGTCTTTTTTACTTAAATTGGGATATTTTTATTTTTTTTGCTAACAAATACTTAAGAAATAAGAGTGAAAATGAGTTCAATATTATTTCTAGGGAAGTTCAACTGATGGATGGGAGATGAGCTAAATGGAGATTTATTCAAGAAACATTTTTTTTTTTAACCTTTGGGAATGTTTAGGTTCCATTTGGAAAAAATATATACGTTGTTCCATTGGGAATGGGTCCCTCTACTGACCCAAAATTTGAACGAAAAAAAAAACACCTGGTAATGTACATTTGCATTTTATTTATCTATTGTATAATACAATCATGTATTTGTGATT
Organism: Dreissena rostriformis; assembly: GCA_007657795.1. NCBI lineage: Eukaryota > Metazoa > Mollusca > Bivalvia > Myida > Dreissenidae > Dreissena > Dreissena rostriformis. The sequence continues at coordinate 124,081 of VMBQ01002189.1, forward strand.
GAAAATGCAACAACACAGTGGAACATAAAAACCGGATTATAAATGCTTAAATACCTAGTTTAAGGAATGTTAATTCTCTCCCAATGTATACCAGTTGGCATATTGCAGGGGGCGTGCATATACTGGACGACACTTTACGCACATGCATAATGCCCAGTTTTCCTAGAACGAGGCTAATTTACTTTTCCGACTGAAATATTTATCAAATTTCAGGTGATGATAAAATTACAGGTTATGTAGCACAGTGAACCATCAGCCGTTCCAAGATGGGTCTCGCGATACGAATTCAGTACCACACCACCACTGAGGGTGATGTTAGCAGGTGCATACCCAACACAAAGCACCGCAAGTTCCCCAGCCACCTTGTAAAACCTGCTGGTGACCTACTCCTGGAGACAATGACGTATCCTATGCAATGTTGTAAGTTGAGTGGGAGCGCTAGCAGGGCTACCCCTCTTTGTGGAATGGCCTTTAGCTAGCAGGGCTACCCCTCTTTGTGGAACGGCCTTTCGTCCATCAATAGCAGGGCTACCCCTCTTTGTGGAATGGCCTTTAGCTAGCAGGGCTACCCCTCTTTGTGGAATGGCCTTTCGCCCAGTGNATTGTTTCATGCAGTAAAACAGTGTTACAAAGACGCGGATATGTTTCCAATGTTCTGGTGGTATACTCAAATCAGCCAATGGAATAAATGAAGTGTATTCATTCGTACCTAGCCGCGGGAAATTTTATTTGAATTTTATTGGACACTTACAAAGGTCAGGTAACGTGAAAAGCTGGCTTAATACAGCTTACGCCGAAAAAAAACAACACATATCTAGTTATGTTACAAATCCCTTACTAAATTCAAAATAATTTTCACCCAATGACAAATAATCCTGACACAAAACTCAAAGGTCAAGTAACAAACTATTGTATTTGACGTAAAAATGTTAGAATGTTGAATATATATATATATATTGTCCAAAGCCTCTACTTATAAAGTCCATATTTTTATGTACATCTGATATTGTTATTTCTCTATGAAGAAAAACTCATTTTGCCGGGGCCATCTCTTGTTTCCGCATAATGTATTTTATAATTAAGAAAAAGACTGAATGTTGGGACACATGGAGTTTGTATGTCAATTCAACAAATAGTTCTTTTGATGCGATGTGACAGATATGAATCAGAAATGCCTCCAAGGGGATACAATTCCACACCCTGTAGATTGTGTTTCCAGGCCCCTGACCTGTCACAGACTAAATTAGTTTTGATTAGTTCATTTGCAGAGAAGTTTGTGGAATGAAATTGTGTCAGGCACTTAACCCTTAACCGCTCAGATACACATTTTGACCATTTGTAGTTCCCTTCAAAATAAAAATAAAATTAAAGTCCTTTAACAGATACAAGTTTTAAAGGCTTCATTTCCAACTGTAAAATACTGATGAGTAGCAAACAGCTAAACCCTTTGCATGCTGGGAAATTTGTCGTCTGCTAAAATGTTGTCTGCTAAATTTCTAAAATTAGCATTTTCTTTGATTTTTTTTCAAAGAATACTATCAGAATAGCAAACAGTTTGGATCCTGATGAGACGCCACGTTCTGTGGCGTCTCATCTGGATCCAAACTGTTTGCAAAGGCCTTCAAAATCCGGTTCCAGCGCTCAAAGGGTTAAAACCTGAACAGCCTGCAAGTTACTGCAAGCAGGCTTTTGGACCTTATATATTTAAGCAAGCAAACTTTATAATTATGCAATTCTTTACCAAGAAACATAGTTAAAAAAAAACTTAAGAAGTACATGATATTATATAATATAAAAATAAGCTGATCTCTTGGAAAACTGGGCTTAATGCATGTGTATCAAGTGTTGTCCCAGATTTGCCTGTGAAGTCCGCCTGGAAAGGATTTCTCTCAGAAAAGATTTTCTTTAACAATCAATTCCATAAAAGCTGAAAGTGTCGTCCCTGATTATTCTGTACAAACAGTTTACGCATATGCATTAAGCCAGTTTTCCAAGAGTGCAGCTAAAATATAGTTTTAAATAAATCGATTGTTGTAAACATAGAATGACGATAATAATGTATACTGTTTTGCATTTAAAGCCTCATTACTACTCAAAACCAACAAAATTTCGTACAATATTTCGTAAAATAAAGTTAAAAAAATAAAAATCGGTGTTCCATATAGCAATTGCCGAAATTTCAACACCATATGTGGTTTGGTAACATAGATGTTTATAGATATAAAATGCAGGTTTTTATTTTTTTGTGACACAATTAATTATCCCCCGCTAGAGGCGGAGGGATATTGTTTTGGCGTTGTCCGTCCGTCCAGCTGTCCGTCCGGCACTTTTGTGTCCGGAGCCATATCTTGGAAGTGCTTTGGCCAATTTTATTGAAACTTGGTATGAGTATATATATGGATAAGACGATGATGCACGCCAAATGGCATTGTACACCATCTGTTAACAACGGAGTTATGGCCCTTTGTATCTTAAAAAAATGCTTTTTACTATAGGCACTTTTGTGTCCGGAGCCATATCTTGGAAGTNTTTAGCATGTTTAAATAGGTGGTATGCATCATGTTTGAAAGACTTTGATTCCTGATAAAGGAGACATCGGATTACAGAGAATTAATAAATCGGGCACTCTGATATCCAAGTTTAATCTTCTACTTGAAACAAGTTTAGTTATATTATGACTTTATTCTTACCAAAGTGTTTACTATTCCAGCATGTGGAGTAATTACTGTGCTTTAAATACTGAAATTTTGATAGTATTCAATGAAATATGAATGAAGATAGAGCATTTGTTAACCCTTTGCATGCTGGGAAATTTGTCATCTGCTAAAATGTCGTCTGCTGAATTTCAAAGAACACTATCAGAATAGCAAACAGTTTGGATCCTGATGAGACGCAACGTTCTGTAGCGTCTCATCTGGATCCAAACTGTTTGCAAAGGCCTTCAAAATCCGGTTCCAGCGCTCAAAGGGTTAATAGGTGGTTTGAATGATGTTATAGACACTTTGATTCCCGATAAAGGACAGGTCTTATAATTGAGACTTTAAACAAATCGGGCACTCTGAAGTGTTGTAGACCAGCGACAGCACTCCAGGTGTAGTACCAAGGAAGCAGAAATCAAAAGGAATGTATATAAGCTTCAACGTAACAATCAATAAAAAAAATAAAAAAATACTTCATGCTAAAATGGTCAGATTTTAATCGCCAAGATAATTTGTCTTAATTGAATATGCCATGAAAAAACTAAATTATAATTTTATTCCACAGGGATAAAACAAATTAAGCAAATTGCCAGTGATTCATTTTTTTTATTTACATCAGTGCAGTAATTGTTATTTATTGCCGGCTTACTATAACAGTTTTCAACAGAATATTGTGCATTTCTGGTCCACAAAAAATAGTGAGTTATATCTGTAAAAAATGTCAGGTAATCGAAAACAGAAGTGCCATAGTCATTGAGATGATCGGCTAAAGAAGTGTCCATGAAAATGTGGCATTGATTTTCAAAATATTTGAATTTCCTCAAATACGTCAGTAAACTACACATTTAACACGTTGTAACATAAAAAGAAATACTGATCTTTAAATTCTTAAAGTAAACAGTTTCTTGATTTATTTCTAAGTATTTTTATTTTATTAAAATATGTACTGATCTGATCATCCTGTTCATGCTGATTTTCGATTGATTTGTTATGTTTTCTCTTAAAATCTGCTGTTCTTCTATGAATTTCTTTCTTTGCAATACAAAGTCCTATACCATTTATTGGACAATCAATGTTCTGTGTCTGAAAACCCAATAAACAGAACATAAATGCAAAAAAGCTGAAGAACTCACCTCTCGCTTATGGCTTTTGGTTTTTCTCTGTTATCAAAGTGCCATCCGTTATCAAAGTATCAGTATGACCTTCGTGAGAATAATGTTTCAGTTGCTTGTTTAGATTTGTATGCCCCCTTCTTCGAAGAAGAGGGGGTATATTGTTTTTGGCCTGTCTGTCTGTCATTGTGTGTGTCTGTGTGTCTCAGGCTGAGTCCCTTAAACTTTAACCTTGGTCATAACTTTTGCAATATTTAAGATAGCAACTTCATATTTGGCATGCATGTGTATCTCATGGAGCTGCACATTTTGAGTGGTGAAAGGTCAAGGTCAAGGTCATCCTTCAAGGTCAAAGGTCAAATATATGGGGGGCATTGTGTTTCTCAAACACATCACTTTTTTATATCAACATTTAACCTCGGGCTTATCATTAGTTGGTTGTTATATAATAACCGACTAGTGATCTCAATTGACGGCAGGAATTAAACATTTAACAAATATTATTTTTATTTCTACTTAATAAATGAATGTCTTCTTTGTATTTCTTTAAACAAATATAGCCTCTCACCTTAATTGTGTAATTACTTAAAACATAAATGCTGCAGTCAGATTGTGAACCTGTTATATTCCAAAAATTAAGTATAAATAGCATATATATAAATCTGAACCACATGATTTTAATTGATACCATGCATCTGATTATCATTTCTATACATGTGTCGCGTTCTGAAGAAATGGGCATAATGCATGTGCGTAAATTGTCATCCCAGATTACGTCGATTTCCGCTTTAATGGAATTTTTCATTTAAATGATGTCCCTTCTTAGCGAAAATCCAGATAAGGCGGAAAGTGTCGTCCGCACAGGCTAGTCTGGGATGACACTTTAGGCACATGCATTATGCCCAGTTTTCTCAGAACTCGACACATATGTCCTATAAGTCGTTCAGTATTTAATTACCAGGAAATTAAGGCCCATCTTTCTTCCACACATTCATGACAATGTCTGTTTCTTGTAAGCGAATGTCAAGTATATATTGTTACTTTGTTTAATGTCGTCATAAAAGAAATATCATGATGGTGGAAACCCAAGACAAAAGCATGGTTGGAATAACACGGTTATATATCCAGTAATAGGTGGCGGTTTCATGGAGAATATCACATTTCGCCTGACATAAATAATGCATAAAATGTAAATTGCTAACAGTATTTTTGTCCGTAACCAGGCAGAAGTAATCAAGATGCTGTCCGGAGGATTATGGGCGAGGCAATTAATTGAGATCTGGGTGCTCTATTTGATGCAGTCCGTGCGTTTGAAAGTGGCATGAGAATATAGTTTCTTCTTGTAGTAAAACATCCTTTATCCAAACATAGAATTTAGTATATTTTGCCCCATATGTGTGCCATGTTTTGATGGTGTGTCTGGAATAATTACTGTCCGATTGCTAGGTTCTAGGTCATAGTCACACTTGAAGTTAAAATGTTTTATAAATTGTGCATATATGTGGATATTTCATGTCCAGAAGATAACATCTGTATGCATGGGGTGATTTTAAAATTACTTAACCAAAATCAGTTTCATACTACCATCAAAAAATGTTGGGTAGACATTAAATGTTATCAATAGGGCGGGCAAGCTCAGTTGGTAGGGCGCTGGACTACAAATTCTGGGATCGCTTTTTTTATTACATAAATTGTAAGGGGGTTGGTGCTGAATTAATTTTACAGCCTTACCCAACTTTATATGCTCTAATTGAATGAGTGCACTTGTCAGTTACTGGCAAATTATGTTTACTTAGTACTGATAAAATCACATTACCCGGAAAAAGTGTGATGCTAAATTAAACCCTGTGGTATGACTAAAATACTGTTGATTGCAGTCAATAATCCAATAAACAAAACAAACAGTTCAAAAAACAAATATCTAGTTAAATAAAAAAATCCCTTACTTACATTCACAATTATTTTTATCAAATGAGAACACAAAACTCATGGGTTGAGTATTGAAATATTGTATTTGATGTAAAAACTGTAGAATTTTGAACACATATACACATTGTCAAATGACTTTAATTTAACCCATTTATGCCTAGCGTCTACAAAAAAGGCCTAGGCAAACAGTGTAGACCCAGATGAGACGCCGCATAATGCGGCGTCTCATCAGGGTCTACGCTGTTTGCTTAAAGAAATTTCTGTGAGAAATATTATGAACAAGAAATATCTTTAAAAACGATATACGGCGTTGATTGTGGTTGGAGTTGGTGAAAGAATGAAGAAGAGTTTAAAGAATGAAATCAAAGATATCATATGTCTTTTTCTGTGCAGTTCTTAGCTGCATTTCACGCAGTACGGGATATTTACGCGTAGTTTTCGCGGTTTATTTTACATGATTACATACTGCTGATCATATATCTATAGATACAAAAAAAGAAGAATGGAAGTATAAATTAAAACATGTTAGTCAACCGGCCACATGCGAAGTATCTGTACATATTTTAAATATTTATTCGCGCGTTCTTCGGACAAACCTGTTTAGTGGTTTGTCGGGCATTGCTATTTGATTCGATTATTAACAGTATCGGGAATCATCTCGCTCATGCTCAATACATTGGTCAATATGGTGGAATAATTCTTGTTGAATTAATCAAACATAATATTTATCATGGTTTTGTTGAAAACACATTAAGAATCTTTTATTGAGATACCATAATTATATCGGCGAATATCTTCATTTAACATCTGGTCTAAATAAAATCCCAGTTCACCTAGTTCACGCGATACCGTCTATATTATATAACGATCCCTGTACTGACCGCGCGAACTCACCCTGATACCTTGCGGCTTGGAATGCAATGCTTAAAGTGAGGTCACGATTTCACGGCTTGAACGACGGCTTGTTTAAAACTTTATACTTTTACATGTTTAATGTTCAATTTCGAAAACAATTAAATATGGTTTGGCCAAAACTAATATCAGGATATCGAAAAACGATACTTTTATGAACTAAAATATACTAGTACACAGACAGCAATATGGTAATAATAACTAAATATGAGAACATAGCCTTTAAGCACAAACGCTCTGGCGCTGACAATCCTCTGAATATAAAGGGGCACACAAAAACTGTATTGATGTCGAGAATTAAGTGTGAAACTGCTCTATCTCTCAAACCTTATCATTGGAGATACAATTGTTTCATGTTGAATACGCAGTTAACATCGTTGCTAAACGAACTGAAGTATCCCTTTTCATACCCAATACTTCCCAAAAAATGAAAGTCGATGGAATAACATATTAATGGTAATGTGAAATCTGTTTGTAGATTGCACATTTTCTTCTGCGAAAAGTTTCAGGCCCAACGGCGGGAAAATTTATATTTGAATTGGGCGCTTACAAAGGTCAGGCTAAGGTGAAAACCTGGCGTATACAGCACGCCGAAAAAATAGAAATAAATATACCAGACATCTCTAATTTTGGAAATATATTGATCCAATTTAGAAGGATGGGAGAGTCCACTCGGCATAAATGGGTTAAGATCTCAATCTTTGTCTTAGTTTAAAATTTTGACCAATGAGAATGCTTGTTTCATTCATGGTTTGACTGCCATTGGTTGAACATGGAAGATTCAGACCAATATTGATCTTAAGAAATTTGTTGCCATAGAAATGTTTATTCTGGTTTTACTTTATTTTATTTTTCTCAACAAATCTATAGCCTTCAATACAATTTAGTTTGAACATGCTATCTATCAGATCATTTTCTACTGAATGCACAAACATTTGTGTCATATTTCTTCTCAAGAAACAATCATGTCTCTCACTCGATTTGAAGGTATTACCTCGACCATGTTTTCTGCAGTAATATGTTTCCGGAACAGACATAACAAGAAATATCTTTATTGATGTGGTTGGTGTTTATGAACGATCAAAAGTTATATGTATGCGATCAAAAATAGCGAATGCCTTTTTTATGTTCTTATCTGCATCACACGCAAATAAATTACGGGGTATTGCGCCAGATTTCATGGCTTATTTTGCTTTATTTGATATTATTACTAAGATATCTATATTTATAAAATAGAAAAACACAAGAAGCATGAAAATAAATGAAAGCATATAGGTCAGCCGGCAACACTCGAATCTCATTTGATTCCATTATTAATAACATCGTGAATCATCGTGCTCATGCTTAATAAATTGGTCTAAATGGATAAATATTTCTAATTAAATTCAAAATTGGTCCTTATCATGCAATTGTTATCACACATTAAAAATCTATGATTGACATACCATAATAGTATTGCCGAATATCTTTATTTAGTATCTTTCTGATCAAAATAAACTTCAAGTGCACATAGTTTACGCGCAAGCGTTTATATAACGATTTCTGTAACTGACCGCAAACTGACCTTCAGATACCTTGCAGGTTGGAATGCAATGCATTAAAGTGAGGTAACAATTCCACTTCTGTCAATTTCGAAAACAATTTTAAATATTTTCATCAAAGCGTATATTAGGTTTCTGAACAACAATACTTATATGTTCTAAAATGTATGAATGCACAGAATGCAATATCGTAGTAATTACCAAATATGAGAACACAGCCTTTAAGTACAAACGCTGTGGCACTGAATTTTCTTCTTAATATAAAGGGGCACACATTCTGTATTGATGTCGAGAATTGAGTGTGAAACTGCGCTATCTCTCAAACCTTATCATTATAGATTACAATTGTTTCATGCTGAATACGCAGTAAACATCGTTGCTAAACGAACTGTAGTATCCCTTTTCATATCCTAAACTTCCCAAAAATAGAAAGTTGATGGAATAACATAGTAATGCTAATGCGAAATCTGTGTGTAGATTGCACGTTTTCTACTGCGAAAATGCCCACCGGCGGGAAATTTTATATTCGAATTGATTGGTCGCTTACAAAGGTCAGGCTAAGGTGAAAAGCTGGCGTATACAGCTTCGCCGAAAAAGAGCTATAAAAATCCCATTCATATCTCGAACTGAAAAACAAATAAATGTTCAATGACGTAACAAAATCACCTAATGAAAAGCCTGCATATATATGTGCCTGTCATCCTTAGGAAAGCATTCCATTATGTACTTTTCTCTTAAAAGGGGAATGTTAAGTGTCTGTTTATGTCTGCTTAAAGAATGATAAGCATAACATTCTCAGACAAAGTCGGTCAATGCCTTAAATAGTTTCTTACTTGGGTAAGCTCCATGATAGGTATGGAAGCAGGTTAGTTGTGTGTATGTGAGAAGAATTTCATTTAATGTGGTCTCGATTAAGGACGGAAATATGCAACATATTTTGTATCTTGGGATGTAGTCCAAAGCCTAAAATTATGCAGTCCATATTTTATGTACATCTGATCTTACCAATTCTCTGTGAAGAAAATATACACATTATGTGCATCACAAACATTGGATTGTCGCTGGGTCCAACTCTTGTTTCTGCATAATGTATTTTATAATTACAAAAAAGACTGAATGTTGGGACACATTGAGTTTGTATGTAAATTCAACTAATAATTCTTTTGATGCGATGTGACAGATATGAATCAGAAATGCCTCCAAGGCGATACAATTCCACACCCTGTAGATTGTGTTTTCAGGACCTGACCTGTCACCGAATTATTTTGATTGGTTTATTTGCATAGAAGTTTGTGGACGGACGGAAGTTTTGTCAGGCACTAATGACCCTATACCACTCATTTACGCATTTTTTACCCTTTGTAAGTCCCTTGAAAATCGTTTTAAATCAAAGACCTTTATAAATAGATACAAGTTTATAAGGCTTCATTTCAAACTGAAATACTCATGAGTTGCAAACAGCATAAAACCTGAACAGCCTGTGAGTTACTCGCAGGCGGCTCTGGATTTTTGCTGCTTGCGTTTAGCACTTATACTTTGCTTCTGAGTAGGAAAGGGTTAAACAGTATACTCCATATTTATTTTAGGACATTGGACATTCTGCAAGTTTCTATTTTCAGTTTAGAACTTCAGATAGTAATGGAAACATAGATGGTCTGATGGTAATGGAAATAGACTTGGTAATATAGCAATGGACATAGATATAGTCAGATAGTAATGAAATAGAGATGGTCAGATAGTAATGGAAATATAGAAGGTCAGATAGTAATGGAAATATAGAAGGTCAGATAGTAATGAAAGTAGAGGTGGTCAGATAGTAATGGAAATACAGATGGTCAGATAGTAATTGAAAAAGAGATGGTCAGATAGTAATGGACCTAGAGATGGTCAGATATTTATGGACCTAGAGATGGTCACATAGTAATGGACCTAGAGGTAGTCAGATAGTAATGTAACTAGAGATGGTCAGATAGTAATGGACCTAGAGATGGTCAGATAGTAATGGAAATATAGATGGTCAGATAGTAATTGAAGAAGAGGTGGTCAGATAGTAATGAAATAGTGATGGTCAGACAGTAATGGAAAGAGAGATGGTCAGATAGTAATAGAAAGAGAGGTGGTCAGATAGTAATGGAAATAGATATGGTCAGATAGTTGTGGAACTAGAGATGGTCAGATAGTAATAGACATAGATATGGTCAGATAGTAGTGGACATAGATGTGGTCAGATAGTAGTGGAACTAGAGATGGTCAGATAGAAATAGACATAGAGATGGTCAGATAGTAATAGACATAGATATGGTTAGATAGTAGTGGAACTAGATATGGTCAGATAGTAATAGAAATAGAGATAGTCAGATAGTAATGGAAATAGAGGTGGTCAGATAGTAATGGAAATAGATATGGTCAGATAGTATAGGAACTAGAGATATTCAGATAGTAATGGACATAGATATGGTCAGATAGTAGTGGAACTAGAGATGGTCACATAGTAATGAGATTAGAGATGAACAGATAGTAATGGAGCTAGATATGGTCAGATAGTAATGACAGCAGAGATGGTCAGATAGTATTGAAAATAAAGGTGGTCAGATAGTAATGGAAATAGAGATTGTCAGATAGGAATGGAAATAGAGATTTTCAGAAAGTAATGGCATTAGAGATGGTCAGATGGTATTGGACCAGAGGTGGTCAGATAGTAATGACAGCAGAGATGGTCAGATAGTAATGGAATTAGAGATTGTCAGATAGTAATGAAATTAGAGATGGTCAGATAGTTATGGAAATAGAGGTGGTCAGATAGTAATGAAAAACGAGGTGGTCAGATAGTAAATGAAGTAGAGATTGTCAGATAGTAATGGAAATAGAGGTGGTCAGATAGTAATAAAAAAGAGGTGGTCAGATAGTAAATGAAGTAGAGATTGTCAGATTGTAATGGAAATAGAGGTGGTCGGATAGTAAATGAAGTAGAGATGGTCAGATAGTGATGGAAATAGAGATTGTCAGATAGTAAATGAAGTAGAGATTGTTAGATAGTAAATGAAGAAGTGATTGTCAGATAGTAATGGAATTAGAGATGAACAGATAGTAATGAAAATAGAGGTGGTCAGATAGCAATTGAAGTAGAGATGGTCATATAGTTATGGTATAAGAATGATGGTGAAATAGTTGTGATATAAGAATGATGGTGAAATAGTTGTGGTATACTAATGATGGTCAGATAGTAATGGTACAAGCATAATGGTGAAATAGTTGTGATATAAGAATGATGGTGAAATAGTTGTAGTTTAAGAATGATGGTCAGCTAGTTGTGGTATAGGAATGATGGTCAGCTAGTTATGGTATAGTGATGATGGTCAGATAGTTATGGTATGAGAATGATGGTCAGCTAGTNTTACTGATTAATTTACTTATTTATGTTCATTTTTCATTTGGCTTTCCTTTATTTATGATCATCATTCATTTGGCTTTCATTTATTTATGGTCATTATTCATTTGGCTTTCATTTGTAACTTACCTTACTGCACTTGAGAAGCCGGACATAACTCTCTGGCCTGAGCAACAATATTCAAGTAGACAATATCAGAACATGGCATCAGTGCCAATCCACACACAGAAAAGACAACAGGTATTCAATTGTTTTCAGTCTGGGGATCCAATAGGCTTCAGTGCTGCTATACTGAGCCACAGCAGACTGTGGCAGTTTCTATCAGAGAGACTTTCACTCACTGATCTAGTGTGCTGAGAGGAACTTTCCTCAACTTTCATGCTTTTTTGCGCATGAGCTTTCCTTGCAGTTGTTACGCATATTGCATTTTCTGGAATTGTCGGATGAAAGAGAAACGCTTATAGAAGTTACAGCAAACCGTGCAAAGCTGCAGGCATATGCTTCTGTGCTTCTGTGTATGATCAGTTTCAAAGATGCTTTAAAGAGATACTGAACCAAAAACGATTTGTCTCTGATTATTTGCATTATCATTATTTCACTATCGCTGATTGTTAATGATTGTTTGTGATATATGAAGCGCTGAGATTTTGTTTGATTCCTGTTGATAGATATAATTTTAATGTGGAAGGATTTATTGGAAATTATCATGTGCACATAGATATGGCTGTGGTATCAGGAATACCCTGTTATAAAGGATCGTTCTGGAAACATTGGAAATTAGTATATCAATGCAGTTGACATAATTATCACTCATGTGTGGCGAATAAAATAAAATTAAAGGTTTAATATTTGTGTTCTAAGCGATAGATATTTGCTATTATTTGTGGAGAAATTTATATGGTAACATTGTGTGTTTTTTTTTTACTTCGCTTACGCAATTGACAGTGGAATCTTGTGATTTTAAAGCATTGCTTTTGTTGGGATGTAATTCAGAATAATAGCAAAACATCATTTGCAAAAATTATTGTTTTATCAAAAAAGCAAATTAAAAAGAACTTCCTGTTATGACTAGTTTGTTCCAAACGATGCCAAACCCGGACATGAGTCAAAAGACGAGCAGAGAGCATACAATAGGCAATGAAGTGAAAAGAACTGCAAGTATTAAATCAAGTGTTTCTAGTAGAGAGGTAACAACAGAACAAATGGGCCACGAACTGAAAAGGACCTCAAGTAAATCAAGCTTTAAGAAACTCACCAAGCAGTCGACAGTCGACGGCGATAAAAGACGTGACATGTTAAAACAGGAAAGCAAGGATAGCGGAATAGTCACGGATACCAGTGTGAGACAAAAAGATGGCGCCACCAAAAATAGGCGGAGCTTGAAATCGAAGAATTCAAGTGACAAAGTGAAACGATCCCAAAGTATGAAAGACAAGCGACCGAAAGAAAAGTTTGATGGGAAGGAGAGGTCACATGATGATAGCGAGGTAATGTTAAAGCTATATATTTACTATTTGTGGTGTTTTCTTTCAGGAATTTAGCTCATCATCTTTACGGGAAGGTTTACGAAACGCAAGAAGATTTGTGTCGCAAACGAAATGAAATAAGGGTTGCAAATTTACAGCTGGGCATGGTTCGGGCTCAAGTAAGATTTTAAACCCAAAATGTTGTTTGTTTAGTTTACGTAAATACAATTATGTAAATAAAAAGCGAAGTGTTCAGATATAGTTATCTATATTGAAAATATTGTATCTTAAGTGCATTTTTTAAATTTTCAAACCTATCCTATCCTTAACAATATTGGTAAAGTTATCCTGCTTTTTTTGTATGTCAAAATATTGGTTTCAGTTTATAATTGGACACAACTTAGAAATATTCAAAAAAATATTCTTAACTGCATGAACTGCATGTATCTTTTACGTTGATTTTTATTTGCCAAGGCTTTGTGCTAATATAATTGTTAATAAGTAATTTATATTTATGACACTATATTGAAAACCTTTCATGTTATTATACCTAATAATGTTTCCTCTGTTTGATGCTGGCTGGAATCAGAAGAAAATAATTGCTAACTATATGCAATATTAATTATGACCATGTTGGGAGACATGTCCCTAGATATAATGGGCACATGAGGCTAATTTATGGGTATCAGTATCTAGTGCTCTGTAGAACTTGTAATAATTTCTTAGAATCTAATTTCTTAGTTGACTGGAATCAAGAGAAAATAATGGCTAACTGTGCAATATTAATTGAATAGGAAACATGTCCCTAGATACCATGAAGGCATGAGGCTAATTTATGGGTATCAGTATCTAGTGCTCTCAGTATACATATATAGTACTTGTAATAATTTCTTAGAATCTTATTTCTAAGAATCTACTCCTTGAATAGTGTGGTATTTCATTTAAAGAATAGTTTTATTCAATGGTTTTGTTCTTTGAGCTTAGAAATGTACACACAAAACTGGGCCTTACAAATGTAAATAAAAAAACTCCTAAAGGGCAAGGTAGCCTACTTATTACCTACTTTATATTAAATGTATAACTTAACATTTGATAAATATTGTATTAAAAGAAAAATTCTTTTCTTCTTTTGTTAATACGATAAACATATGTTGCTGCAGTGACTGGGAGAAAAATAAACTTTTAAAGAACATTATTATGGAATTCAATGATTTTAAGACATTCACTGAAGTTTTAATTGAAGAGTGTTTTGAGTGTTATGCCCAGTAAACAATCAACAATTGTTCCTCATTTAGACTATAATTCTTACAAAATAAAAATAAATGAAGTATTGATATATTTTAGAAAATCGTACTTAAATATAGTTTGAGATTTTAAGTAGCTTAATTAACATATCTGGCAAATTTATTGGAGTTATGTTTTCTGGATGTTATTAATTGATAGAGATCCATGTATGTAATTATGGATATATGCATACAATTAAATGATGATATGTGTAGAATGTTAACTACTAAGGTATCAGTGGTCAGTATGGAAGGCAATCAGATAAGAGAGGTTGGGGTGTTGTTGCCTACTGACCCAATATTATGCAAAGCCGAACATATGAGGAATCTGCAGGTGGTTGATATATCTGTAATAGGGCAAACCATGTCACTAAAAAGATGTTTCCTTTTCCCTGAATATAAGGTTAATAGAAAGAAATATAAGTACAATAAATGAGACACGTCCTATTGTATACTTAAGTGCATATCTAAACAAAAGGTTGCAGTGGAGTTGTTAACCCTTTGAGCGNCCACTGTGAGAGCATTCTTTAGATCACCCCAAAAGACATCAAGTACTGGTCTTGAGAGTGTCTCAATAAGCCTAAGGCTATTGATGTAATCAAGCTAAAATAAAACAAACTCAAAACTAAATGTGGTTGGAACTAAGTATTTTCTTTGTACTTCATTTAAAACAGCATGAAAAGCTCACAGGTTCTTATATGGATTTTTGAGCATTTCACCTGCATTAAAAACTATTGTTGGATGCCTGTTTATGCCCCAACTTTATGACATTTCTGTCTTAAGCAGAGACCACAATAAATCACAACCTTCTCACATACACACAACTAACCTGATTCCATACCCATCATGGAGCTTATATACCCAACTAAGAAACTATTTAACCCTTTGAGCGCTGGAACCAGATTTTGAAGGCCTTTGCAAACAGTTTGGATCCAGATGAGACGCCACAGAACGTGGCGTCTCATCAGGATCCAAACTGTTTGCTTTTCTGATAGTATTCTTTGAAAAAAAATCGAAGAAAATGCTAATTTTAGAAATTTAGCAGACAACATTTTAGCAGACGACAAATTTCCCAGCATGCAAAGGGTTAAGGCATAGACTCTCTTCCTCTGAGAACTTTATACTGATCATTCTTCAAGCAGACATAAACTGACACTAAACCTTTCCACTTTTAGAGAAAAGTACATAATGGAACCATTCTTTGAGATGACAGACACATATATATATGCAGGAACCATTCTTTGAGATGACAGACACATATATATGCAGGCTTTTTATAAGATGATTGTGTTGCGTCATAGAATATTATTATTTTTCCGTTCAAGATATGAATGTGTTTATAATAGCTCTTTTTATGGCAGTTCGGGAAATATTTCGCAGTAAACATGGTCGGAGAAATACGGTCACAATTTGGTACTGGAACTGATAGATGAATGAGCCAAGATCTGGGAAAATGGGGCTTAATGCATGCGTGTAAAGTGTCGTCCCTGATTACCCTGTGCAGTCCACTAAGGATAGTTATGAACAACACATTCTGCTTTATGATATTTTTAATTTAAAGGAAGTCTCTTCTTAGCATAAATCCAGTTAAGGCTTAGTGTTGTTCCTCAGCTGATTAGCCCGTTAAAATTTAACAATTCTTGTAGAATTATCAACTTGAGGGGACTTACCTCTTATACTCTTGATAGCATTCATAAAAATTATAACAATATACCATGGCAACAATCATTATACCCCCAATACCATAGGTAATGGGGGCTATATAGGAGTCACTTTGTCTGTCGGTTGGTCGGTCGGTCGGTCGGTCTGTCTGTCCCGCTTGTCCGGGCCATAACTATGTCATCTATCAAGGGATTTTGAAATCATTTGGCACATATGTTCACCATCATTGGACGGTGTGTCGCGCGAAAGAATTACGTCAATATCTCCAAGGTCAAGGTCACACTTTGAGGTCAAAGGTCAAAAATGGCCATAAATGAGCTTGTCCGGGCCATAACTATGTCGTTCATCAAGGGATTTTGAAATCATTTGGCACATATGTTCACCATCATTGGACGGTGTGTCGCGCGAAAGAATTACGTCAATATCTCCAAGGTCAAGGTCACACTTTGAGGTCAAAGGTCAAAAATGGCCATAAATGAGCTTGTCCGGGCCATAACTATGTCGTTCATCAAGGGATTTTGAAATCATTTGGCACATATGTTCACCATCATTGGACGGTGTGTCNTGAGATGACAGACACATGTTATATGCAGGAACCATTCTTTGAGATGACAGACACATGTTATATGCAGGAACCATTCTTTGAGATGACAGACACATGTTATATGCAGGAACCATTCTTTGAGATGACAGACACATGTTATATGCAGGAACCATTCTTTGAGATGACAGACACATGTTATATGCAGGAACCATTCTTTGAGATGACAGACACATGTTATATGCAGGAACCATTCTTTGAGATGACAGACACATGTTATATGCAGGAACCATTCTTTGAGATGACAGACACATGTTATATGCAGGAACCATTCTTTGAGATGACAGACACATGTTATATGCAGGAACCATTCTTTGAGATGACAGACACATGTTATATGCAGGAACCATTCTTTGAGATGACAGACACATGTTATATGCAGGAACCATTCTTTGAGATGACAGACACATGTTATATGCAGGAACCATTCTTTGAGATGACAGACACATGTTATATGCAGGAACCATTCTTTGAGATGACAGACACATGTTATATGCAGGAACCATTCTTTGAGATGACAGACACATGTTATATGCAGGAACCATTCTTTGAGATGACAGACACATGTTATATGCAGGAACCATTCTTTGAGATGACAGACACATGTTATATGCAGGAACCATTCTTTGAGATGACAGACACATGTTATATGCAGGAACCATTCTTTGAGATGACAGACACATGTTATATGCAGGAACCATTCTTTGAGATGACAGACACATGTTATATGCAGGAACCATTCTTTGAGATGACAGACACATGTTATATGCAGGAACCATTCTTTGAGATGACAGACACATGTTATATGCAGGAACCATTCTTTGAGATGACAGACACATGTTATATGCAGGAACCATTCTTTGAGATGACAGACACATATATATGCAGGCTTTTTATAAGATGATTGTGTTACGTCATAGAATATTTTTATTTTTTTCGTTCAAGATATGAATGTGTTTATGATAGCTCTTTTTATGGCAGCTCGGGAAACATTTTGCAGAAAACATGGTCGAAGAAATACGGTCACAAGAACTGGTACTGGAACTGATAGATGAATGAGCCACGATCTGGGAAAATGGGGCTTAATGCATGCATGTAAAGTGTCGTCCCTGATTACCCTGTGCAGTCCACTAAGGATAGTTATGGACAACACATTCTGCTTTATGATATTTTTAATTTAAAGGAAGTCTCTTCTTACCATAAATCCAGTTTAGGCTTAAAGTGTTGTTCCTCAGATGATTAGCCCGTTCAAATTTAACAATTCTTGTAGAATGATCAACTTGAGGGGACTTACCTCTTATACTCTTGATAGCATTCATAAAAATTATAAAAATATACCATGGCAACAATCATTTACCAATATCTTACTATCTGCACAAATTATAACTTATCGTTGATGATCATTTTTTACGCAGTAACTTTTAACGAAAGAATTAAAATGGATTCACAGAGGGAACAAAAATTCTCTTACTTAGATAGCAGTTAATTGTAACTAGTAAATAACATCAAACATATGAACACAAATTACATTTTATATGTGCACAAAATGTTTCCATAAAAACAGATGAACTGTAATTAACCTTGTGATTCCCTTTAAAAGTAGTACTGATCCACTTGTGTTTTATCTTCCACTTTCTTTCTGGGAATAATCTCTCTGACAAGCAAGTTCATTTGTGAACTTTGGTCTCAATATTTCTTCTTCATGATGATATTCTTTCATCTCCTTCATATTAGAAAATCCTATTTGCTTGCAGCTTAAATTTCCCCAAGAAAATTATTGTCTCATCATTTCATTCCATTTATCCTTATTTTGGTACATTCATACATTTTGATGTCTTGTTCATGTATGATTTATGATGCTGCTAACAAGTAATTAACATTCAAAACATAATTCTTGCTCTGGGAAAACAGGGCTTAATGCATGTGCGTAAAGTGTTGTTCCAGGTTAGCATGTGCAGTCTGCACAGGCTAATCAGGAAGGACTCTTTCCGCCTAGACTGGATTTTCTTTTAGAAGAGACTATCTTTAAACAAAAAAATCCATTTAAGCGAAAGTGTTGTCCCTGCTAAGCATGTGCAGACTGCATAGGTTAATCTGGAACGACACTTTACGCAAATGCATTTTTCTCAGAGTGAGGCTCAAATGTATAAAGCTGAAATGTTTTAACCCTTTGCATGCTGGGAAATTTGTCTTCTGCTAAAATGTTGTCTGCTAAATTTCTAAAAAAAGCATTTTCTTCGATTTTTTTCAAAAAATACTATCAGAATAGCAAACAGTTTGGATCCTGATGAGACGCCACGTTCCGTGGTGTCTCATCTGGATCCAAACTATTTGCAAAGGCCTACAAAATCCGGTTCCAGTGCTCAAAGGGTTAATGACTGAAATACTCTTGAAAACAGTGAAAGAGCAAACAAGAAACATGGAACATATTTAAACCATAAAGATTTTGAATCTGTTAAATAATAGACTTGTTTAGAAAATGACTATTGATTAGAAGATTTGAAAGATAAATTATTACTTAAATACTAATATTAAAATATTAAAATACTAAATACTGAAAGTATTATTAATTAAAG
This sequence comes from Dreissena rostriformis, assembly GCA_007657795.1. Classification (NCBI taxonomy): domain Eukaryota; kingdom Metazoa; phylum Mollusca; class Bivalvia; order Myida; family Dreissenidae; genus Dreissena; species Dreissena rostriformis. The sequence continues at coordinate 143,250 of VMBQ01002189.1, forward strand.
ATTAAATTATTTAAGAGAACAGAGTGTTTCACAAACACAACTTGTCTTTTAGAAGAGACTATCTTTAAACAAAAAAAATCCATTATTGTTGCTATCTTCAATATTGCAAAAGTTATGGCCAATGTTAAAGTTTGACGCAAACAAACAAAGCAACAAACCAACAGACAGGGCAAAAACAATATGTACAGACTGGGGGACATAAAAATCCAGTCCAGGCGGAAATTGTCATCCTTGATTATTTAGTATTTTTAGTATAAAATACTTTGATAATTTAAAGATTTGAAGTCAACTTAAACATTAAAGTGTTTATTGCCTATTAATCTGGCATCTAAAAACATCAGTTTGTGTACATTTTTGCTTGTTACCTAATTACTATACATGAATGCACTAGTCTATGGAACTTTTTTTTGTGTCTCCCCCTCAAGTTCTACCAGATTAATTCCAGAGATATTTGTCAATTAAGCGGGCAATTGAAATGTAAATATACAAAGCCAAAAGGTGGCAGCTTTTTTCTTGCAAAGCTATTTTCCACTGAAAAAAACAACAACAAAACTTGTCAATATTGTCCGAAGGTATTTTTTCATACATTGTGAATTGTGAAACAGTGCAAACAATAGTTTTCTTAAACAAAAGATATCAAGAAAATGCGGAAAAGATTCAGATTCATCATCTTATAACCAATCTGTCATCTGCATATTAATTAATATCAGAACTTGTCTACTCAAGAACGTTTCTTAATAAGCCAGGTTCACACATGAGCCTCATTCTGGGAAAACTTGGCTCAATGCATGTGCGTAAAATTGCAGACGGCACAGGTTAATCAAGGATGACACTTTTCACTTTTATAATCTTTTTTGTTTCAAGGAAGTCTCTTCTTAGCAAAAATACA
>VMBQ01002190.1:0-17474 GCA_007657795.1 Dreissena rostriformis
AATCATTACCTACCAGTAGATCCAATGAATGCACTTCCTTTTCTGTAGGAATAGTATCAGCTAAGTGTAGATTTTTAGTCATCTGAGACAGCTTTTCTAACTGATTTTTATTCACAGCACTACGATGTAACATCCCACTGATCTTTGGTACTATATTGGCTGTCATGGTCATAAAACTGCCATCTTTAAGCATAACCTTTAATGTGGTTGATTTTGTTTTAATGGTTTTAGACCGTTCGCTTCCAAACGTCACAACATTTATTTCCTGTTCGCTTTCTTCTTTCAAACCTTAACGGTCAGTAAGTTCCTTTGAAATATACGTCCTGTGTGAACCGGAGTCAAGTAGCAAACGCACACGCTCACTTTTATCACCATATTTTCCAGTTACTTTAACTGTTGCAGTTTGCATGAATACAGTCTCATCACAAGACAGAAGACCACTTTCATCACGTGTAACATCTGTTTCCTCAACTTCTTGTGATATATGTGCACTTTCCTTTTCCTTCTTTACACTCTTTGAAAACTTTTTGTCACACAAGCTTCTGTGATGAACATCTTTAGCTTTACAATAGACACATATCTTTGAACTTTTGCACTCATTTGCTAAATGATTATCTTTAAGGCATCGAAAGCAACTTCCTTTTATCCGTCTCTTTCTTTCTTCGGCTGTTTTAAACGTAGGACATTCATCGCTCCAATGTCCCTTATCACAGAATCAACACTTCTGTGAAGGCTGTTTTGGAGGAGCATTCCTTTCTGTAGACATAAGTGCACCACCTGAATGTTCTTGTTTTCTATGTGACTGTCTCATTGGTTTGCTATATAGATACTGTTGTTTATGTCCTAATCTTTGGTTTGAATTATCATTCGGTTTGGACTTTTCAGCTTTTTCCCTTGACACAATATATTGTCGTAACACATCTCTCAAAATTTTAACACTCCACATTTTTCCAGCATCTTTTAACAACTCAAGTTGTAATAGAATATCACTTGGTATTTTACTGCGTAACATTGATACGAATACATGTTGGTCTATGTTCTCATGAAGCACTTCTAAACTACGGAGATGCTTCTCAGCTTTGTCCATGAAAAACCGTAAACTTTCAGTAGTATTTCTAGCTGGTGCGAGATCAATCAATCTTTTATAATGCAAATCAATAATATCTTGTTTGTCACCAAACCTTTCTTCTAATATTCCAATAGCAACACTATAATTTTCATTTGAGAGCGAAATACCATCAATTGAACTCTTGGCTTCACCAGTTAACTTGCCCTTTAAGTAATTGAATTTATCAATATCTGATAACTTCTCATTATTGTGTACCGCACTTTGGAATGAATCCAAAAACTCTACCCAGAGAAGTTTATTGCCGTTAAATGAAGCAATATCTAGTTTTGGCAATTTCACTGATGTCGACCGAACACTTCTCTCTTCTTTTAGTTTTTCATTCTACTCCTGCTGTAATCTCAATTGTGTTTCACTCCTTTCTTGTTGTTCAGCAAAGAACTTATGCTGTAAATTCATTTGAAAATCACAGAACTTCTGTAGATAATCACTTTCTTCATCTTCTTTTTCTTTCTTTTGTTGAAACATTTCACCTTCTTTTAAATCTTCACCTAAGCATTTCAGCTTATACGAAACTGACAACGCTTTCTCTGACAAAGTACTATCTTCCTGGAGTAATTGGTTAGTAAGTTCTTCATCAGTATCACCTAGAGCCTCTGCTAACTTTTCAGACTGATTGGACAGTTTTTCAATGTAAACATCAATCTTTCCTTTACATTCATTTATTTGCTTTCTGGTACAACTAGACTCTTCAAGTGATAAAGCCGATATATCTACATCAAGAAAATTTTCACCGTCACACACTTCCTTTTCCAACACATTGAAGAATCTAGTTCGCACACCTTTAATATATTTTAGATTTACTCCAGACATTGTGTTGAAATCGCAAATTGGAATACACACTTCAAATAAGTAAGGAGACAAACTTTTATTTGCTTTTAACTTTAACACCACGCCTTTTATTTCATTTTTAAGTACTTTTTATGCTACCATACAATTTTGAAATGAAGTGTGTATTTACCTCATGCACTTTTTCCAATTTGTCATCACTATATCCTTTGAATGATATATAATCCAGTTGACCAGCACATTCTTTTAGAAGAACTTATTTTAGTTCAATAATTCCATTTACTTCCATAAACTTAGTACTGGTTTCCCGGGTTCCGGCACCAAACAATGTGGCGAACCTTTGTATAGGTGCAACCGTTTTTTTGCACTTTAGGAATTTAATTGCCACATCGAATATTTTATTTTTAATCCAACAAAGCACAACACTTTCTAGTTTTAATATTTACTTTATTTAGCACACTAATAGTAATCATTTCCATGTTATATAGCCTAAATACATAAATCTATTCTAACCATTCCTAAAAAACTGTCAAATCCAATCTAATCTTAAACAACATAAACTCTCGTATTTATACATCAAATACTCGAGAAAAGCATGCAAATTACATGAACATGATTCTAGGCGGGAAACAACTCCGGTAATATAACATATATACTCCGGAAACATAACCTAACCTCCGGCAAGATTATATAACAATAAAACCGGAGTAGTCTTACATAACAAACGATCACAGGACAACAACAAACTCGTGATCTTCACGACAGAATGTGTGGCAGTATACATGCACGATGCATAAAAGTTAAATTTCACATGCATAATTTTCGAACCTACGTTATCTATTTAAATCTGTAATTACGTATATGTGAATATATTCACCAGTCAATTCCTTTTTTGTTCATTTGTTTTTTTGGTATATTACGGGGTTCTGCTCTAATGTGTCGTGTTCTGAGAAAACTGGGCATAATGCTAGCGCGTAAATTGTCATCCCAGATTAGCATGTGCAGTCCGCACAGGCTAATCAGGGACGACAATTTCCGCTTTTATGGAAGTTTTCGTTTAAATGGTGTCTCTTCTTTGGGAAAATTCCGTTTAGGCGGAAAGTGTCGTCCCGGATTAGCCCCTTCGGACTGCACAGGCTAATCTGGGATGACACCTTATGCACATGCATTTTGTCCAGTTTTTTCAGAACGCGACTCTAATGTTAAAAGTATTTCATTTATTTATGTATAATACGGATAATCAAGCCAACTATAACGTACTTTGGATAAAAACTCGTAATTGAAAAGATTTTTGAATGTACCCTGTGTTGCTATGTTTTTACTAGTCAAAATGCAATATATCGCTTGAGTGAATGACAGCGTTCCCTTAAGACATGTATCGCTAACTTTGCCTATTATCAATTACACGCAAAACGGGATAAGATGTATAATTATTGATTTATTTTTATATATTAGATCATTCTAAATACTACTCCAAATATAGTACGAGTCCGGTTTTTCCATGACCGTTCTATAAATATATTAATATTCAAATTGAAACCTTAATATAGTCACCTATACAAGTAAATTTGCGAATGTGCAATATAAACAAATATGTACGGACTCTTTATACATACATTGTAAAACGTTTTGTTAAAAGCCTGTTTCATGTGATACGATTCTATCGTAATATAAACAAAGTGAAACTTCAATCACACCAGTAAGTCATATGTCAGATTAGCCAGTGCAGTCCGAATAGTTTAATCAGGGACGACACTTTCCGCCTAAACTCCATGTTCGCAAAGAACATACCGGTACTTCCTTTAAACGAAAAAATATCCCGTGTTCTCAGAGCGCGACCCATATATTTCATGATCTCTGAATACCAGCCGCGACCTATCTACGGTTAAGCTTAGCTCATGCGTGGATTCATGTACACATACACAGGGATTTTGACTCGTTTTCGGGGTGACGATAAACAGCACAAAGAAAATCATGGTATCCCAATATGTCACTCCTCAACAACAATCCCGTCCACTCGTACGTTTGTCACGTACAATTGTGTTAGTGCACATATAACTTCGATTCTGTAAATGCTATTTAAAAAGGGTTTCATCTGAGTAAAAGAATGATGCTACAAGTATGTTAGATACATTTGTTGTTTGTACGAATAGTAACAGGGTATATGTGCGTTGTTCAGCACTGGGTAATTGGGTACTCGGATACTACATTTATAATTAATGGTAACTTGATTCACTCCTAAATCTTATCTGTTCAAAATTATGCATCAACAATACAATATTTCTAATAATATATATTCAGTTGTTTTAAATTAGTCATTCAAATGGATAACATCCCCGAAGGATAATTTATAGGCGAAGTAGTTAAAATGCCATTTTATTGACTTGACTTAAAATAGCTTTCTCAATTTATCTTAGTACGACGAGACTAACAAACTATGACACAATTACCCGAGCAGTTTAGCAACACTTACATATGTATCCAATGAGGTAACGAAGAAAACACCCAAATCAGGGTCAACACTCAAATACGCAATCAAGTTTCCAACCAACAAACGTTCCGAGTATTATTACAGTTACGTTTCCTCGTTTTACTGTCCGTCTATTGGAATTATTTTTTCCTTTGTAATAAATAAACTTATTCGTTTTAATTAAAGGCCAAGTCTCACTATAATGCCGCTGGTGCCCCAGTGCGTGATCCGGGATCAACCGGGATGAACCGGGGTTCTACCGGGATGAACCGGGGCTCCACCGGGGACGACCGGGATGAACCGGGGACAAACGGGGCTCCACCGGATAAGTATTGAAATGTTTAATACCTGCGGATGAACCGGGAGTCACCGGGAAGGACTGGCAACGACCAGTGTGGCACTGGAACCAACCGGGACGGCACCGGGAAAAAACCGGGACGGCACCGGGAACAACCGGGACGGCACCGTAGCTCCACCGGGGCCCATACAGACCCCGGCAGAGCTACGGCAACGCCCCGGTTGTCGCCGGTGGTGCCCATGTGGAGCCCCGGTGAATGCCGGCAGAGTCCCGGTATAGCTACGGTACATCGGTAAACCGGCGCTCTGCCGGGACGCCACCGGCATTCACCGGGGCTCCGCCTGGGCTTTACCGGCGACGACCGCGATTAAACCGGGGCGTTGCCGTAGCTCTGCCGGGGTCTGATGCCGGTATAGCCCCGGCGGAGTTACGGTTGACCAGGGCTCTGCCGGGACGCTGCCGGCTTTTACCGGGGATCCACCTGGGCATTACTGGCGACAACCGGGGCTCTGCCGGGGCTTCACCGGGATAAACCGAAGCTAGTCCGGGGTTGACCGGGACTCTGTCGGGTTGTTGACCGGATTCAACCGTGGCGGCACCGGGAAATAGTGTGACCGCGTTAACAATTTTCGAATCATCCCGGTTCTCACCGATCGATCGGCGTTAGCAAACCGGGGCTCTACCGGAAATAGTGAGACTTGGGCTTTAAATAAAACGGCGTTCTTAATTAATTATCGAACTAACAGAGAAATTGAATTCACATAAAATAGTATTTGCATTGCATTGGTGGCGATTATTATTGTGTATGATCGAATTCACTAGGGAAAGATCTAAACTCACAAAATGTAGAGGGTATTGCTTTAAAGGACACAATGGAAAGCCAGACTTATGTTTTAACAGTTGTTATAATTCACTGCATCTAATGAATTTCTTAGTTTACCAATTGTAATAAAGGTTCGTTAATTAGCCATTGAATAATAAAAAAAATGGGCCACGCTCTGTGAAAAAGGGGTTAAATGCATGTGTGTAAAGTGTTGTCCCAGATTTGACTGTGCAGTCCGCACAGGCTAATCAGGCACGACACTTTCCGCCTAAACTGGAATTTTTAATAAGAAGAGACTATCTTTAAACGAAACATATCATAAAGGCGGAAGGTGTCGTCCCTGATTAACCTGTGCATACTGTACAGGCTAATCTGTGATGACACTTTACGCACATGCATTTAACCCCCTTTTCACAGAGCGCGGTTACCTTTTTTAAAGAATCAGATTTGTGTATATAACAGCTCAGAGGTGCAACAGGGGACGCAAAATTCAGCAGGGCACTGCACCGCGCTTATTCGTTCAAAATATTTCCCTAATTTGCATTTAAATATTGTTCTCCGTACTCTGCATATATAATTTAATAATAATTATAAATCAACCAAAATGGAAATGTGATGCGTTTGTGTGGGTTGCATACTTTGTGCAAACTCCTTGATAAAATAACCATTAGACTTAACACTTATGTTTTAAATGTCGAGTATTTCATTCATAATCTATGATAAACTAACCAGCCGAATGAACGCTTGCATTTTAAATATAACCCACGCATTCATACCGAGTACCAATTGCTTTAAAATCAGGAAACTCAATACGCCAATATCTGGTTGCAATAATCCAACTCCCAGCTATTGACCCTCCGGGTCGCTGAACGTATGTACTCATAAAAGCTCAGAGCATTCAAGAACTACACCAAGATCGTACCTTTAACGTCAGATAAGACAACATGAACTACACTATATGAACCTCGCTTTGTGAAAAGGGGGTTAAATGAATGTGCTTAAAGTGTCGTGCCAGATTAGCCTGTGCAGTTCGCACAGGCTAATCAGGGTCGAAACTTTCCGCTTTTCTGATATTTTTCGTTTAAAAAGTCTCTTCTTGGCAAAATCCAGTTAAGGGGGAAAGTGTCGTATCTGATTAGCCTGTGCGGACTGCAAATGCTAATCTGGTACGAAACTTTACGCACATGCATTAAACCCCCTTTCCACAGAGCGAGGCTCATATTAACCATTTATGCAATGTATGAAAACAACCAAATCTAGCCATTTTTGTGGAAACAAATACCTTACGCAATATTGGATATATTAGATGCTACAATTTCTTAATAAAGTGATATGACTGTTTTAACAATTTGTAAATATATTTTTTGATATATACTTAATATAAAACATTACTTTTCCTATCGATTTAACGTTTAAAATGTATTATGGAAAAAACATTGTAAAACGATGTAATCACTGAAATGATGAGCCCCTAATACAGAATGCCAACAGGTACCCGAAAACATTGATAAATATACAATAATTGCTGAAGATTTCAACATTGTCATGCATTCAAACAGGTACAGAGGATGGGCACATTTCCACGAACTGGAACTCACAATTTGAATCCCAAGGTGAAACATCCATTGTAAAAGGTGTGACAAAACTCCCTGAAATAGTTTGTGCCGCACGGTTTCACTTAGGCCTTCCGTCGTTATTTTGTGGGTACTATTGGAATAAACGGCTGTGTATATAGGTAGGCGATATAAATTTGATAATGATTCGAATGTTTTCCATAAGTAATTACTGGGTTTTGACATAACGATGTGTATAACAATGTGAAAATTAGAGTTGTTTGTTTGTTTGTTGTTGTTGTGTTTTTTTAGGACCATTTCGGTAATTATACACACACCCAACGGCAAACCAAATTTCAATTGACAATTATTTGTTTCCTGTAATGAATTAGGACTTTTACACTTGACGTTCACCACCAAGAAGAAAGTTTGTGTAGACTGCAGTTGATATTGACGTATACGTGTGAGTGTTCCGATCCACGATTATTTACGCATTCAACTTTGACTGATAGGAGATCGGGTTACCACAATTTCGCATGTGTGAGCAATTTGAAACCATTTCCACATGTCATCGCTTAAATAGTATAATTTGTGAACAATTAAGTTACACGTTTAAAGATACCCTCTATCTGATTTACAGAGCATACATGCAAACCACATCTCAAGACCACATATATTTTTTTGCAAATTACAATGTTAAACGTGGTCATTCATTTATCTTTGTCGGCACGATAACTGTGACGTGATTTATAAGAACGACGATGTTGCTTTAAAGTAGGAAACGTTCACAAAATGCAATGCGCTACCCTTTGTATTTGCAAATCACAACTCAAGCAAACTAATATTTACCCGTTTAATCAAATCAATCATAGCGAAAGTAAACTAGAGCAAACTAGATTGATGCGGGCTCGACTGACTAGGGATAGGCTTGGGAAACCGCCTATACAATTACGTTAATATGGGTTCGTCACTAGAAAACCTCTCACACATAATTTACTTGATATTTAATTGTTACCATAAGCAACCCTAAATAATGTCTCTTTGGCAACTAGAAATTGTAGGTATCGTTTAAAAAAGTATAACTCCTATTTGAATAGAATCATGCTATTGATTACTAGCTCAGTACGTATTGCTTTATTGCAGTTCAGTAAACCATGAAGGGTCAACTCACTTATTTTGACGCGGTCATGGGTTCGGTACAGAATTGCGCAAAACTGTGTCCTGCCTTTCCCGGCGCGTGCGCACGACAGTGTCCAGGTAAGACTTCATGGCCACGTGTCTTCTTGAAAGGGCTGCAAACAGACATGATGCTCAATTAAAACACCCGTTACATTTCACGACAGTGCCAAGGAAGTGATCCAAGCTTGAATAATGTTTCTGTAAAATTGTGTATTGTTCTGTAGTGTAGTAGGACATTTGGTAACGTTTTTTTTTTAAATAAAATCTTGCGGATGTTAACAATAATTATATTTTGGTTAAGGTTTCTGGGGTTCATTTTTCATGTACCGACGCTATTAAGTATTCTTGTACTAGAGACAGAGCACTATTATCGTTGTTAAAATACACGTTAACAAAGCTAACATAAGGCACACACGTGAGCAGATTACAGTCCTATTTTCTTTTCATATGAAAGGGAAATGTATGTTAGCTCATATAATTATCGAACCAATTTCTAGCTATTTTAGTCGAGTTTAAAGAGCTTTTATCCATTAATTGGCCATCTAATAAGTGACATTTATAAATAATGCATCATAAAAAAAATATCATTCAAAGACGACAAAATGGCAAACCTACTTCTTATAACAGTACTGCTTCACTTGACACCACTCATGTGTTTTATATTCATTGCAGCTTATATATCATAGGAACAAAACCTCTCAACAACAGTCATCGAAACAACCTTGATCACCACTACTGCATTTACAAGTGGACAACACGTTTCGTTTCTCGTTAAACTAACTGCCTTGTCGTACATTTTAATTGCAATTGCTGTGATTCTTCTTTTCATATTAGCAGTTTATTTTAAGGACACAATGAAACGGTCAATAAACAGACTTGGTCAACGGTTATGTCAACAAAAATTGAAGTATGGAATTAAGGAAGAGAACAAAAAGCCAGAGGCGCATGAGCTTCTAAGTATTAGTATACAACAAGACAAGCGGGCATCCGAACCGACAGCTTCGTCCTGGACAGTAGACATTAGATATAATAATCAATGTACACCACAATGAAATAGTGGCTCCACAAATTGGCATGCGGTTTTAACAACTTAGCGATGTTTTGCGTAGTCTTCATCTTAGCTGGTAAACCAATTATATGTGTTTGATATATTTTTATGTTAGTTATTGTCAAGTATTTGACAAATGTAAATGATCTGATATGTGAAGTTTGATATATGTGTGTGTGTTACGTACATTTGTACATGACACATGTTTCAGAATACATTTTCAGGGTTTTAATAATCTAAATTTTCTTTACAGACCTATCGCAATACTTTTGGTGAATTCAACTTTACATTACATTTTCATTTTTTTCATTTAAAGGCATCTGGTCAAAATTATCGGATACTTCCACGGTATGCAATGTCAACTCTTATCATTTCCTGTATATCTCCACACTTAGAGCATGTCATCGAAGCAAAGCTCAACTACAAATATTGTATTCATAACACTATGCGCGTATTGTAAAAACATAATGAATGTCTGTTTGTGTGTTTGTAAAGTTTGATTGTTCGCCGTTTTCAACAGAATTTCAGTCATATCACGGAGGTCAGTTTACCAAATAACACGTTTCCTGTAATAGCTTGTAATCCAATACATATGCCAGTAACTTACAACTTCCCTACTTGTGAAGAATGAAGGGGGGAGTGACCTTATAAAGGATTTCATGAAAATTCCCCACACTAGTTATGTAGACGGGCCGGGGATCGACCCGCGATCATCGGACGTGTAGTCCAGCGCTCTACCAACTGAGCTAGCAGGCCCATATTTGTCGGGCAATTCTGGAGAGGACGTTAGTCAAGCCAACACCATAATATGGATAAAAATGTGTAAATGATAAAGATAGCCAGGCAGCAATTGTGGTTTCCTTAGAATGGAATCCTTTCGAATCGTATGTTTTATTAATATTACGACAAGAACGCTCTTATCTTCGTCAGCCTCTTTTGTGTTCTCGACGAGTTGAGATGTGCAGGTACGTTATCATGTGTAGTTATGTGATTTCTAGTTTTAATCGTGTATTGTTTTTTTCTGGAATACTATTTGAGTATATTTGAGATTTAGTTAATATTTAATATTTAAATTATAACATAATGATAGTACATCTGCTACACACGCGTGTGCTAAGGGAAACAACATGTATATATTGTGTTGTTATTTAATATTTACTTCACAGAGTTAAGGACTCATAAGTGTACTCACAACAATCTGTTTGTGACTGTTCGTGACAGTTAGTGAATTCAGTAAGTTGTGACATAGTGGTTTCATGTCGCGGTTTGTTAGATAATTAATACGTATTAGATTTATATATGATTTATATATGATATTATATATGATTAATATGTAACAGCAAAATAAAAACAAACTCAGTGCTGTCTGATACGGGACATGATTCAAACGAACGGTACATTATACATCAAACGTTGTTAAGATTTGATCTATTCGAATATCTTAAATTATTCGGAAATTATAAAGATGTCTACATTAAAAGAAACTATCCTTAAATAACGTAAGATTCTTCAGTTTTAATTGAAAGCGTGAATCGAGATAAGGCAATATCGATACCATTTAAATACGAGAACAACTACATTGTGCAGTATACAGTGACAAACTACATTGTTTTTTATATAGAGTAAAAGTTTATCTACTGCTAAAATGGTGAACCATAGTTTATGGTAGCAAAGTCGTTAGTTTGTTGGTATTAACAACATGTTTAATCCGAAATTGTTTTAACATACGCACGCAAAATGTATGCACTGCGTTCTGCGGTTTAAAAGCGGATATTGTTGTTATTCACATCTAGGTCTTACTTATGATTCGTTTTGATATGCAAGACAATTGTCTTTGACATGGACATGGCTGAAATGACCTAGATTACACAAGATATGTGCCTCGCTCTGGTAAAACAGTGCGTAAAGTGTAATCATAAATTAGCCTTATCATGACCTTTTCATTGATAATTTAGCAAAAACGTATTACAGACATTATGATACCGTTTAAACTTCCACATCAATACAAAAGCTTCAATGGTGTAATTAGTAAAAACGCGTTTTCTTTTGCTTCCAGAGGTCAAGGTTTAAAATCCCACGGCATTACCCTGTTACCAAGTCCCTTTTACGCATAGGGCGATTTGAAAACTGTTTTTGTTTTCAGCAAAGTCTATATTAATATAGTTTGTTTTATAATACAGAATAAAATGACAGGGCAGATGACGTATACCGATCCATTCATGGGCGTACAGAACTGCTCATACATCTGCCCAGGTTTCCCGTGGGCATGCAACCACTATTGTCCAGGTAACTTTTCGTCTAGTGTCTTTAAAATGAGCCTTGTTATGGGAAAACGGGGTTTAATGCATGTGCATAAAGTGTTTAAAATAGATTTTTACAAATAGATGCAAACACAGATTTATTTTTAAAACATGATACTTGAGTTCTTATTCGATATAATACACTCTTAAATGATACATATGCCGCTTAATTTAATTGACTGCAAATGATTTCCAAAGTGATAAAATAATGCAACAATTTTACATGATGATTTTTCCAAATGATCCACCTATCTGCGAAACAGACGAAATTTTCTGTGTGACTAGATCTATCAATAGAACTATTTTTGCAAATTACAAACTATTTCACACTTTTGTCGCACGATTTGCAGTGAAACACTTCGTGCATATTCAACTTTGAACCAATTTAATGCTTAGATATCAACGTTTCGCGTACAACTGTATGTGCTATTTCATGATGTTCAGAAGACGACGTGGTATTTTATATCCCTAAATGATGAACATAAGAGATGACACTATCATTCTTGATTGATAATAGGTTATAGTCCTCCGGGAATAAACCTTCTTACAACACCCCGTCAGAAAACAATGTTCATTGAGAAAACAATGCGCTCGACGTATGGTCTGTCATACGGCAACGAGACAACCAAACTCACGAAAACAACAGCGGGTACCCTATCTACATTTTCACACGGACCAGCATTACCATTATTAATACAAGCGATTCCATACATCGTTGGTGCAGTAGTCGTTGCATTTTTCATCGTCTTAGTGATTTGGTGCTTAAGGGACAGGATTGAACGTCCCCTTGGTAGATTGCGCCATTGGTTCTATGAGCTAACATTGCAGCGTCCAACGCAAGAAATCAATCAGGATCCGGAATACAACCAGATGGAACCGGAAGTTCACGATTCTGCTCTACCCAAAGGAAAAAAGTAAAAGATTGAATGTAGTGAGACACACGGATGCAAGTGCTCCTCCGCTTGATATTGTAGACGAATCTATCAATATAACATAATCTCTCTAATCGGTAAGAATCGACAATTCTCGGTGTAATAAAGGCATTATATGAGCCTCGTTCTGGGAAAACTGGGCTTACTGCAAGTGTCGTCCCAGATTTGCATAAGCCACGACATTATCATATGATGTCCCTTCAAACCTTTTTTCACATGGCATGTATTGTTTGGTATGTTTCTTTACGTCAAAGAAGGTGTTCATTTCTTAATAAACTTTATATTATGCGTTCGTTCTGTTCTGAAATGTCAAAAGTGGTTACGGATTTGTGGCTATTCCGAGTAATTATAATGTGGCTTATATCATAATCATTCTAATTATTTTATATAAACTGTTTTTATCTTAATACTTAGAAGTCGTCAATGAAAATGTCAGAAATCTTAATTTGAGTCGCGTTTGCGACAATGGGTCGTATGTCATATGCAGCTAGAGTAGCTCCTGTCGCAGTGTTTCCAGGAGCTCCAGACCAGACTGGCCGCATATGTCATACTTCCCATTCTACAAACATAAAGGTTTTTGACATTTTCAGTGGTAAATTCCAAGTATTATAATAACAAAAACACTTCTTAGAAAAGAACCGTTTAAAGAAATTAGTTAAAATAACGCTGCTTGTGTATATTACAAAGTGTCAATCGCCAACCCACACTGTATAATCTCAAGACCACCTCACACCACGTCCATTGTTAAATATTTCACTATCGGTAGTTTATCGCGCGGTTACACTATAACGCTCATAAGTAAAAGAAGTGTGAGGCAAACAAACCGGAAAATCATATATTTGAGTAATTCGCTTGAAACAATTTAATGTGTTTAATCAATTTATGTGTTAGTAACAAAATTAATGTGTATGTAGATTTTTTTCTGTAGTGACATGTCTAATACATAGCTCGAAAATGAGTTTCGAAACATTTTTTTAATTGTGTTAAATAATATTTTTAAACAAACATGTCTTACAAATTTTCAATGTGGAATACTTTGCATCTGCTTATGAAAAAACTATTTTTGGTTAATGTTAGTTTTTTTTAAATGCTCACATTACGACATTAAAGTAAATAACATACTGTGTGTTTTATACTATTACAAGTTCACATTTGTATTACATCACGTACATATTAATTACAACATGTATAACTGATAGTTCGTTCATTCGCTTTCTCGAAAACGAAATATTTCATTTGACAAATCGCATTTAATTAATTAACACATTTATGCCTAGCGTCTAGAAAAAAGGCCTTGGCAAACAGCGTAGATCCAGATCTCATCAGGGTCTGCGCTGTTTGCTTAAACTGAAACTGAAACCTAATTTTGGAAATAATTTGATCTAATGTAGAAAGATGGGAGTCCACTAGGCATTAATGGGTTAATGTATTACCGCGCCGAAATAAGAAGCGAGAACATAAACATGAGTATACGTAATTATCTTAAAAATAGAAAACATTTGGAAAAACCTGAATGGTTCCAAAATTAAACATTTCGGGATTTTCTATTTAGCAAAAAAGAATGCGTATATGTTAGTTTTTAAACATCCATATTATATCTGAACATGAATTTAATTGTAAGATTCTGCTTTATTTATGCTATATTGTGGGGAAAAAACAACAACAAAACAAACAAACACAAGCCACAAAGGAAAATAACAAGAACAAAAGCCTAAAATGTTGTCAAGAATAGTTCAATGGGTGCGTCGCGACGCAAGAAATCTATCAGGATCCGGAATGGAACCAGATGGAACCAGAAGTTCGTAATCTGCTTCCCAAATACTGCTCTGCTCAAACAAAAAGATGAACGATTGAATGTAGTGTGACTAGAGGAAGCAAGTGCTCCTCCGCTTGATATTGAAGACGAATCTATCAGTAAAACATACTCTTCCTAATCGGTAAGAATCGATAATTCTTGGTGTAGTGAAGGTACTATATGGGCCACGTTCTGGGAAAACTGGGCTTAATGAAAGTGTCGTTCAGATTTGCCTGAGTCACGATATTATCATATGATGGTGTTCATTTCTTCATAAACTATATATTCGGTGTTCGTTCTGTTCTGAATTGTCAAAAGTGGTAACGGCTTTGTGGCAATTCCGAGTAATTATAATGTGGCTTATATCATAATCATTCTAATTATTTTATATAAACTGTTTTTATCTTAATACTAAGAAGTCGTCAATGAAAATGTCAGAAATCTTAATTTGAGTCGCGTTTGCGACAATGGGTCTTATGTCATATGCAGCTAGAGTAGCTGCAGACGCAGGGTTTCCAGGAGCTCCAGACCAGACTGGCCGCATACGTCATACTACCCATTCTACAAACATAAAGATTGTTGACATTTTCAGTGGTAAATTCCAAGTATTATAAATTACAAAAACACTTCTTAAAAAAGAACCGTTTAAAAAATTAGTTTAAATAACGCTGCTTGTGTATATTACAAAGTGCCAATCGCCAACCCACACTGTATAATCTCAAGACAGACAGACAGACAGACAGACATTTTATTTGACTTGCACAATGTACATCGTCAACATCACATGTGGTTAGAATTAATATATGTCAACATGTATATGCACAGAAAACAAGTGTCAACAAACAAGAATATTTACAAAACAAATATATACAGAAGTACAGAGGATGAACAATTAGAAAATTATGTTATACGATTTAACAAATTCAATCTAATACTCAATGATTCCTTAACAAATAAACACAGTTTTATTAATTCAGACCTATTGGCTGATTGTAGCAATTGTACATACTTAATAACAGATGGATTATTATAGTAATATTTTTTAATGTATTTCTTTCTTAAATCAACAAATGTTGAACAAATACATACAAAATGAAATTCGTCCTCAATATCCGTGGTATTGCAACAAAGACAATATCTTTCTTGCCTGGCAATAGTGTTTCCATTATATCTACCAGTCTGTATACGAAGGGGGTGTACAGATAATCTTAATCGGCATAAATAAAACCTTAAATGTTTCGGAACTAAGTCTAGGTAAATCTCATATTCGAGATTTGACTTAAATGTTCTATAAATGTCTAACATTGAACTATCTTCTAGTGTACGGTGCCAATTTTGTTTATATGAATCTATAATTCTGGACTTTATAATGGGTTTAAAAAATTTAAAATCAATATCATGAACACTGTTAAAGACATAACTGAAACCGTAATCATCCAATAATTTCTTGATGTTATAAATCCAATTTCGGCAGCCTCTGGCGTAATCTGAAACTCCAATATTGTATACAGTTTTAATAATTATGTTATCCGAGGCTGCTATTTTAAACCAATATTGTACGATTCGCATGTATCTATGTATAAAAAGAGGATATCTTCCTAACTCACCATAAACACATGCATTACATGTATTAGTTTTAACTCTTAAAAGCCTTTTACAGAACTTCAAATGTATCCTTTCCAATTCCTTAGATTTCGTAAAACCCCAAACTTCTGATGAATAACCTAAAATAGACCCGACGAATGCATCAAATAACTGACAAAGAATTTTTGGCTTTAAATCAAATTCTTGACATTTACAAAACAATGTATTCAATGCTTTAAGAGCTTTACCAATTAAATGTTCTTGATTTAAATTAAAACTACCTGTATAATTAAATACAACACCTAAATAATTAAAATCATTTACAGTTTCTATAGCATGGCCATTGTATGTCCACTTTTCATTTGGCAATAATCCGCCTCTTTTTCGAAAAACCATTATCTTTGTCTTATCAATATTAACTTTCAGTCCCCATGTATTACAATAAGTATATAAATTATCTAAATGGTTCTGGATTTCTTCTGGTGATTTACCCACAATGGCCATGTCGTCTGCAAAAAGTAATAAAATTAAAACAATGTCATCTAGTTGCAAACCTGAATCAATATTATTTTGCAAAAACAACTCAAGATCTTCTACAAAGATAGAAAATAACAAAGGGGACATAACTTCTCCTTGACGTAAGCCAACAGCATAGCTAAAGTAATCTGAAAATGAAGATAATGATTTTACACATGACTTAACTTTTTGGTACATATCTCTCACAATTCTTAATATTTTGCCTTGAATACCACATTTAAACATTTTCAACCATAAAGCATTTCTATAAATAGTATCAAAGCATTTCATCATATCGACAAAAATAACATACAAACGTTTGTTTTCAAATAAATAATGATTTATCAAAGAAAATAAAATAAATATTGCGTCAGTAGTAGATCGTCCTTTTCGAAATCCGAATTGGGCGTCCGAAATGATGTTATGTTTTGTACAGATATTTTCAACGCGTTTATTTATAACAGTCGTGAATAATTTTGACAAACAGCTCACTAACGTAATTCCTCTATAATTATTAACATCGGATTTGGAACCTTTTTTATGAAGGGGGATAATAATACCTTCCGTCCACTGGTCCGGAAAATAACCGGAATTTAGTATATTGTTAAATAAATCACATAAATGAGATGACAGAATGTCAATAGATTCTATAAAATATTCATTTAAAAGGTTGTCACTTCCATAAGCTTTAAATCGTTTAAGTGATTTTACAGCAGTTGTTATTTCATGCACCGTTATCGGTTCATCTAGTTCAGGATATACATTATTAGGAAGATTAAAATCATTACACAAATTAAAACTTTCCGCTTCTAAATTCGATGCACCAACATTATCCGAGCTAATCCTCGAAAAATAATCTGTGAATTCAGCTAACGGTATATTATTAGATCTATTGGTTTTTGACTTGAAATGTTTCCAAAATTCCCTTGGTTTACTTTTCCTTAATTCTGTAATTTTATCCATTCTTCGTTTATAATCGCAACATTTTTTCTTTCTGACAATATTTTTTTACTCTTTTTTTTCTCTCACATAAAACTATTCTGTTGTTATATGTTTTATCA
>VMBQ01002190.1:22194-78564 GCA_007657795.1 Dreissena rostriformis
AAAAAAGGCCTTGGCAAACAGCGTAGACCCAGATGAGACGCCGCATGATGCGGCGTCTCATCAGGGTCTGCGCTGTTTGCTTAAAGGAATTTCTGTAAGAAATATTCTAAATATAGAAATAAATATTCTAGACATCCCTAATTTTGGAAATAAATTGATCCAATTTAGAAGGATGGGAGAGTCCACTAGGCATAAATGGGTTAAAAAGGCAACACTCCCTGATTCAAATCAGCCGTACGTTGTCACGTAGGGCACTGCGCTAATATGGGTGCGCAAATTGGATTTCTTAGATTGAGATCCCTCATGTTTTGTTTTGCGTTCTTAATGTTTGATCAGGCAATAGCTAGTCATTACCAACTGTATTTTATTCTAGTTTGACTTTCACTTTCGTTTTCATAAACAGAAACACTGGAGGCTACACTACACTAAACATATTGAGTATTATATTTTTTCTTCCCAGTTAATTTTACTACCACTACTGTATGTACTGTTGTACTTTGTCGGCTGGTCACTTGCTGTATGTTTTTGCGAATGGTCGTCATCGTACTATCGCGTTCTCGCATTCTCGCCATCGTACTATCGCATTGTCGCCATCGTATTGTCTCACTGACGTCATCGTATTGTCGCATTGTCGCCATCGTACTATCGCGTTCTCGCATTCTCGCCCTCTAGATTTAAATGTGTAACCACGATGGCCCTAACGGTATTCCGTACTGCCACCCCGAGTCTTGCAATGCGTGATGCATTTTATACTTATAATCACCGATCATGTGTTAACGGAAACAACAAAAACATACGACATTATTCAGTCGTTACGCATTTGTAACGCTTGATAACTTTTTCAGTTTGACATTATGATAACTCTTTAACGAGGATATACTTTAAGTAGGTGACTACGTGTTATTTAGCTCTTTGTTGTACAAGGTCTTTTCATTTTTTGATTTCGTCATTCCTTTATTAGGTAAACAAGAGCTGAAATTCGTCAAGTGACAACTACTCGCTTCATCATAACATTACGTTAGTTATCATGATAGAACATTAAAATCCAGTTAACAGATTCGGAAACTTAGACGCAAATACGATATTTGGGACTTCCTAATAATTATTTCCAAACCCATTGCATTACGTGAGCAACACTCCTTAAAGGGACCTGTTCACGTTTTGGTAAATTGACAAAATTGAAAAAAAAATGTTTCAGATTTGCAAATGTTCCATGTAGTTATGATACTTGCGAGGAAACAGTAATACTGAACATTTACCATGCTCTAAAATATCAATTATATGCATCTTTTGACGATCTAAAAACCTGAAAAATATAAAGCGTTACAAACGCGAACCGATTGAGTAATTTGGAGAGTTCTGTTGTTATCGTTATATTTTGTGGCATTACCAGTATTGCTCCAAGGGTCAGTTGTTCGAGCCCAGGTGTGGATTTCTATTATTTTTTCTCTTGTTTTATACTTGAACTATTTAGTCATGATGTTTAAATTTATCATGTTAAAGCATTTAATAACAAACTTAAAAAGATGCCAAAATCTGTGAACAAGTCCCTTTAATTTTGTCAACAACGGTTATGTGAACGGGTCGTCACGTGTGACCGAAAACAAGGAGTGCTGCCACATGCTTGCTCGACAAGATTTCGACATTCAAAGTTAGCACTCCCATAAATGTTTGACGGAAGATACAGGCTTGATATTTCTATAAACGCTTTTGTCTGTTAAGACAAATTGAATCTGCAATTAAAAAATTCTCTGGACATTTCATGAGTGGTGTCTGTGGGTTTCTTTGGAAAGAACGATTATTAAGTGGAAGTTTTACGGTTGGAATATATTTATATACACGTGTGTTTTGTAAGTATTATAATGAATTGTACATTGATTAGCAACTTTTTGTCCAACGATTAGCATTTATTTATTGTAATATTTGTCTAATGATGTCTGATAAATACAACATACGAGTATCAAGTAGCTACTCGAAAAAGAATACTTTTATTTAAAGAGCATTTGGCAAAAAAGTTTTTTCTCTCAAATTAAATAAAAAGTGTAAGATAAAAGAAATACAGCCACACTTATCAAACTCACTACTAAGGAGCTTTCAATAAAACGGATGATTATCTTTTACAAACTGCGCTTAACAAACACATTGAGTGTTACCATAAAGGAACAATAAGGAAATACAGTAAATACAGTAAACACACAACATTTTATCAACCTTGTTTTAAATGCCGGTCTAATTTCTTGTTTATTTATTTTTAAGAAATTACCCCTTAAACGACCTATTTGATGCCTTTTAAGATACCAAAATCGTTCTTGTATAATAGATAATTTTCGAATGTATTGTTCAATGTTCCTTCAACCACGACTTCGAGCTCTGATAGGCAAGGAGTCAATTTGGAGGTCAAAAGTCCTATTTGATAAATAGTCATGAATCAGATGGACAGGGCATTGCTAACTGGCCGATAAAAACCGTTAATGCGAATATTTTTTTCAAAAATGACGTGATTTAATTTAAATACCGATTAGCCCTGTTCTGGTAAAACGGGTTTTGATACATGTGCGTAAAGTGTCGTTCAAGATTAGCCTGTGCAGTCCGCACTTGCTAATCATCCTCAGGGACGACAATTTCCGCCTTAATTGGAATGTTGAAGAAGAGACTTATTTTAAACATAAAATGCCATAAAAGCATTAAGCCCCGTTTTCTCATAGCGCGGCTCAAATATGTGCAGTCAAAAAAGGACTTCATTCGACAGTGTTGGTTCGGAAAGTATTTCAGCAAGTTTAAACAAATATAAGAAAGCAAACCATGTTATTTGTTTGTATGAACATCCGTGAGTAACATATAAAACATGACAAATAAACACCTCACAAAGACATGTTAATAACACGACGTGCTAATTAACTGTGTGAGTTTAAATAAGCGGTATATTATCTGACAGCAGTACGATATTGATATGACAGCGGTGTTTATCTCGATACAAGTGAAGCTTATACCGCGTGCCTATTGAAATGGAAAACTGAATCATGTAACTCTAAAGTTTCAATGTCAAAGTGGGGAGTGCTCCAAGTAAATAAACTATTTATGTATATTTGCGTGAATATTTTCTCTTCGTGCTGAATTTATTAATGTTCATTATTGGGAAACCAGCGGGAATAAACCACAATCGTTCATTAATAAATTAACAACGACCATCCCATATTCTCATTTTGTTTTGATACCTGTCATTTGAATGATCTTCTTAAGAACAAGTATATGTGAGTACTTTAAAACGTAAATAACAACTTGTTTAACGATATAGATGCTGTACATAATGTTCAAGTAAGTTATAGTCCATAAATGTAAATGGAAACAAGAGAAACAAATTACCGATAATGTAAACATGTGTTTTGATTGTTTTTTATTGTGTGTTTTGTGTGTGTGTGTTTTATTACAGAGATAAAATGGCAAAGCAGATGACATACATCGACCCAGTGATGGGGAGACAGAATTGTTCAAAACTCTGTACTGATTTTCCCAAAGGATGTTCCCAGTTATGCAAAGGTAAAACAAAAATTAAGCATAATAAATAAATAAATAGCACAAATAGAAAGTGTGGAAAACAAGGTTCCTATTGCTGGGCGAGACATGTGTGAAATTCTCTTGTATCTATTAAATTTGTTCCATTCTGAAAAAAATTAAGTCGTCAGTAGCTGAACATGTTCCTTTGAAAGACAGTTTCTGATTTAACAATTCTCATTATAATCGTTCCCTCTAGGAAAGTATCACACGCTTGTTCTGTTGACTTTTACAAGCACAACATAGAGCGTAATAGTTATGTGTTTCTTGTGGTCGTATGTTTGTTCGAGATTAGTGAAATTTGCATTGTTTCAAGTAATACATCAAAGCAAAAACAAAAACGAAACATGCCCTGATAAAATGATATTCCAATATATGTTAATTGAAAAATACGTAGCTGGGCATCATGTATTATTTGTAAGCTCGGCTGTTTTCGAAGAAAACCCGAGCTATTGTCATAGCCCTCTCGTCTTTCGCGTCGTCGTCGGAAAACTTTAACATTGGCCATAACTTTTGCAATATTGAAGATAGACACTTGATATTTGACATGCATGTGTATCTCATGGAGCTGCGGAGTGGTGAAAGGTAACGGTTAAGGTCATCCTTCAAGGTCAACGGTTAAACAAACTTTTTTTTCATGTGTATCTCATCGACCTGCACATTTTGAGTGGTGAAAAGGTCAAGGTCAATGATGACCTTCAAGGTCAAATGTAAAAAAAAAATCCAAGCACACACAGCCGAGCGTTTGCATCCGCGACTGAACTCTTGTTGTTACATTCCGTCTACTTCAATTTAAATTTTAAACCATTTTTGTCGAACATTGGTATCCAATATTGGTATCCAACGTAATCATGAATTAAACAATATATATTTTTATACTCAAAGAACACGTTTAAGGTTTGTAATTGTAGGTTATATACAACCTGAAAAAAACGTTTCGACACTTCTCAGCAAGACCAGTACCATATCAACGTCACAATTGGAGTCACATGATCCATCGCCTTATATCATAGCCATAAGTCTAGCAGTGTGTTTTATCATTTTTGCCTTCGTAATGGTTTGGTGTTTTAAAGACAAAATAAAACGATCCATTAAGAAAATTCGGGAAAAGATCTGCATGAAACCAGTGAAGCTCTCTGTAGAAGAGACGGATCACACAGATGTTTTTATCCCGCTCCACGAGGAAGCAAACCCAGCAGGCAACAACGGCGCTCTGTTTAAGGAACCTACTGCGCCCTTACTCGATGATGAAAACGACTCACGACTTCCATGTGCCTAATCGGTAAGTAACATATTTTGCAATTTATTTATTGCACAAATGATGTTCGAATCCAACTGAAACGGTGTCATGAAAAACAATCATTGTCATGAATATATTATTACATGTACATGTATATTAATATATTTAAACGTGTTCATAATTTGGGGAAATACCGTATGTATGCCGGTTAAAAAAATAATCAAATGTTGTTAGCAAGTATCTTGTACGCTCTTAACAGACTAAAGGAACGTTCGAACATCACTCTGGATCAGCAGACGATTTATTACATAAATCTATTTTACGGAGGATTTCGGAGATAGTCGATGCACCACGATTGGCGCGACAATTTCTACGAAGCAGTTTTAGAGTGGCGAAGGGAGAACACAGCGAACTCAGTCACGCGGCTACATCCGCACATTAGTCCCCTCAGACATACAAGAAGTACTCGTCCAGGCGCAGGTTACCATATGATACTTGCAAATTCGTAGACTGATGCGCTAAATTTGTAGAAAACAAAACTTATATGGAAGAAGAAACCAAGCTTAGCCATGTAAGCATTTTAATTACTAACTTTGAATATTTTAATGGAATTATAAGCGGTAATAATCGGTTAATTATGGCGCACTGTTGCCAAACGCAAAAAGATTGTTATCCGTGGACATTATACCATGGACAGAGTGATCGTCATATTAAATGTCTAATGCACCGCGAAATAAGAAGTATAAAGGGATTGGTACATACCGGTACACGTGATAAGGATGGTAGGTCGATAGATTAAACAAAGCGGTGTAAGAACATTGATAGTGACGTAGTAACAGACTGGCATAGTAATCAAACTTTTTCAAGATTACAAAAAGGACAAGTACCATACACATGTTTACTTAAAAGTTAAGGAAACGACGAAAGCCGCCTGAACTTATGTCTGTGTATAGGTGCGCCTTTCTGTAAACAGTTTTTGATTTTGAACGAAATATGTGAAGAAGTTCGTCCCTTTCATGTATTGCGATAGTTGTCGGCATAATTACCCGGGTTGTAATTTTGTACGTAATCCAATCCTAGATATTGTGTTTGTAATTGTCTTGTTTTTTTTTTTATTAAAAAAAGACATTATACTAAGGTACAAAGGATGATATTTGTAGATTAACGTGTATTTCGTAAAATTTACATAGTTTGTAAAGTGCGGTAGGCACTATATCTTATGTTTAGATGTTCTTAAATTATGTATTATTTGGTAGTTATATACAAAACATATAACATGTATATCTCAAAGTGTTTCTTTAAGTCAACATCGTGTGTGATAAGTTAATTTATATCGGTATGAAGTACATTTTGTGTGGTTTATATATGTTTGCTTTCACTTTGACCGAGTGCGTTTCATATAAAAGTTTAATTTCACATGCATAATTTGTGCAATGTGTGATACGTTATTTAATATGGAATTACTTATATGTAAATATATGCACCAATCAAATCCGTTTTTGTTCACTTGTTTCTTTGGTATATTCCGCTTGCTGCTCTAATGTTACACGTATTTCATTTATGTATAAATAATACGGATAATCAAGCCAATTATAACGTCGTTTAGATATAAACTCGTAATTGAAAATATTTTTGAATGTACCCTGTTTTGCTTTATTTTTACTAGTCAAAATACAATATATCGCTTGAGTAAATGACAGCGTTCCCTTACGACATTTTTCTATTATCAATTACACGCAAAACGGGTTAAGATATATAATTATTGATTTATTTTTATATATAAGATCATTTAACAAAAACTACTCCAAATATAGTACTAGTCCGGTTTTTCCATGACCTTTCTATAAATATATAATATTCAAATTGAAACCTTATAAAGTCACATATACATGTTAATTTGCGAATGTGAAATATAAACAAATATGTAAGGACTCTCTATACATAAATGGACAAACGTTTTTATATGATATGATATGATTTAGATAGATAGATTCTTTATGTCCTCCATTCATGGAGAGCATAACACATACACAGCAAATATTTACATCATTAATATATACAATAAAGAGAGTCAAGGGACACACACATTTAGTTTAGGACTTAAAATGTCCATTTTTCACATAGAATTTTGACCGAAGTCAGTTTCAATTGATAAACTGTGTGAAGCGGACCAGTAAAGTTGTCGTTACTGATTAGCTTGTGCGGACTGCACTGCTAATCTGGGACGACATTTTACGCACATGCGTTAAGCCCGGTTTCCCAAGATCAAGGCTCATATTAGCGCTGCTGAAAAGGCTTCACGAAACATTACGTATTCTGCATTATCTTTCCATTTCGATAAAATGGTTCGTGTATTGCTTTAATCATTCAAAAAGACGGTGCATGGTGTTGACATTTAGTGAATAACATTTACCGATACCATCAATATCTATGCGTCTTAATTAAACATGTAATTTCCTTCTGAATTGCGTTGATACGGGGTAAAGAACGTACCAGAGACTCTCTTGAAACGAAAAACACCATAACATCAGAAAGTGTCGTCCTTGATTTGCTTGTGCGCGCTCTACAGGACACCACTTATTTGACATGCATTAAGCCCCGTTTTCCCTGAAAGCAGCCAATATGTACAGATTTCAATGACAAACTTGCCAATGTCGTCGCACAAGCTGTTAAAAACTATTGATTACATACACATACTCACTGCCTGAAGTGTACCACAAGAATTCGACGCATTTAAATGATCTGATATGAAAAGTTTTATACATTTTTATGTGTTACGTACATGTGTGCACGACACCTGTTTACGATAACAGTTTGAGCGTTTTCGTTTGCTACATATTCTTTGTCTGAAAAATTGCATCACTTTTGGTGAAATAAGCTTAAAATTACATGTTTAGATATAAATGTTTAGGATTAATCATTATATTTTGGTGAATTGGTACTGTTTTGTCGTTTAAATGCTTCTGATAACGATAATCGGGCACTTATTAACACTTGTTAACATTGCATTATATGGTATGCAATGTCAACTCTTAACATTCCTGTATATGTTAACCCAAGACGCAACTGTTACAAGTGCATAAACATGTGAAGCCAATATGGGGTGATACAATTAACTTATCAACCTGCCCATGCGTGGTAGATACTGTCTCATGTTCGGATGATGTAATTGTTATTGGTCTCATAGCTGGCTGCACTTATGTTTTTTAATAAACACATACACTGGATGATGCCTTTTGATCAGTTCTTGTTCCTCCAAATGTCATATATATAAAAACACATTTTTCAATTAAAACTCTACTAGTCAGGCAGGTTATCAGTAATTTTATATCAGATCAAGTTCGAAAAGATTGTTCATAACACTTTACACGTAGAATCTATTTTGTAAACATAATGTATGTACGGCATTTCTGAAGATGATGTTATGCAAGCAAACACCATAATGTGGATAAAAGGCATGTATACATGATAAAAATAGCCAGACAGAAATTTCGGTTTCCTTAGAAGGGAATCCTTTCTAATAGTGTGTTTTAATAATGTTAAAAAACACACAGTCTTATATATTTCTAAGCCTTTTTAGTATTCTCGTCGTTTTATACTGTCTCATTATAATATGTAGAGCGTCGTGAGAAAACCAGGCAAAATGCATGTGCGTAAAGTGTCATCACAGATTAGCCTGTGCAGACAACAGGTTATAGTACTCCGGGAATAGACCTTCTAACAACTCCCCGTCAGACATTAACGGTCATTGAGAAAACAATGCGCTCGACGTATGGTCCGTCATACGGCATAACGACAACTAATTTTATGGAAACAACAGCGGGTACCCTATCTGCGTCATCAAAAGGACCAGTAGTATCACCATTAATACAAGCGATTCTGTACATCATTGGTGCCGCAGGCGTTGTTCTCTTTATCCTCCTGGTGATTTGGTGTTTAAAGGACAGGATTGAACATTCCCTGGGCAGGTTGCGTCGGCGGATCTGTGCGCAAACATTGCAGCGTCCAATGCAGTAAATCAATCAGGATCTGGCCAGCATTGAACCAGATCAAACCGGAAGTTAAGAATCTGCTGCACAATTCTGCTTTGCCCAAAGAAATGGGTCAAAGATTGATTGTAGTGAGATTCGTGGAAGAAAGTGCTCCTTCGCTTGATATTGTAGACGAATCTATCAGTAAAACATACTCTTTCTAATCGGTACGAATCGATTATATTCGGTGTAGTGAAGGCACTATATGGGCCTCATTCTGAGAAAACTGGGTTTATGAAAGTGTCGTTAAGATTTTCCTGAGCCACGACATTATCCTATAATGTCCCTACAAACCTCTTTTCACATGACATGTATTGTTCGGTATGTTTCTTTACGTCAAAGGCGATGTGCATTTCTTAATAAACTATATATTCTGCGTTCGTTCTGGTCTGAATTGTCAAAAGTGGTTACGGCTTTGTATCTATTCCGAGTTATTATTTTGCGGCTTCTATCATAATCATTCTAATTATTTTCTATAAACTGTTTTTGTCTTAATACTTCGAATTCTTCAATGAAAATGTCAGGAATCTTAATTTGAGCCGCGTTTGCGACAAAGGGTATTATGCCATATGCAGCTAGCGTAGCTGCAGAACAGGATATGCATCCGCGCAGTGTTGTAAGGAGCTCCTGACCAGACTGGCCGCTTATGGCATAATACCCATTTTCGCAATACGTTACACGAATTAAGATTGTTGACATTGTCAGCGGTAAATTCCAAGTATTAAGAATAAATTGTTTTACATGGGATTTCAAATGCATTAAAGCCAAATTATAAGTTATAGGCGAATGAAAAAAAACGTCATTTATTTACCTGACCTTAACTAGAATTGCAAATATATGTAAGCATGATCTGACTAACAAAATATTACAAAATTATCCAACCAATTAAGCAACACTAATATAAGCATCCAGTTAGGTAACGATGCAAACACTATATCAGAGTCAAGCAATTAACAACCACTCGAATAAGCAATCAAGTTATCAACCAACAAACGCTTCAACCAAGTATTAATTTTAAGTTACTTTTTCACTGTCTATTATTGTGTATTTTGGATAATTTTGCTCATTGTGATAGATAACTCGTTCGTTTTAGTTAAAACACAACGGCGTTCTTAATAAACTATTGAACTAACAGAGAACACAATTAACTTAAAATCGAATTTCAAATTAATTGATGCCATTGAGCAACGTGTACGATCGCGTATTTTCTGGGGAAAGATTTATTATCATAAAATGTACAAAACTCTGATTTACTTTAAGGATAGATTGGAAAGCCAGAAGAGTTTCGTGACATGTGTTATAATTGGCTTAGCCAAGGAATTTCTTTCTTTATCAATTGTAATAATGATCATATTTTATATGTTAGTAGGTGACAAATACTATATAACTGATGATTCCATTTTCTGTCTATGGTATAGTCAATTTGTTTCTCGTTTGTTAAAATATTTATTTCTGTTTAATACCAATAGTCTAGCCCAATTTTACGTCTTTAAGATCTTAAATCACATATTGGATCTAAATGAGTAAATATGTTGACGTGCATTTGTACCATGTATGCTTTGTTTTGTCAACACATCGGTTCAATGCATAACGGCAATATATGTGTTTTGTTTAAGTCGCGGATTTTAATACCATTCAAATAATAGCTGTCCCTCAAGTGAATCATCTTGTGTAAATGGCTTCGTTTAACATGTAAAAAAAACAACACGCACATGAGGTAATGTTAAATTAATACATCTAATTATATATAAATTAATAATATTTATTTCAATTCTATAATAAGAAGGAGTCCGGAATTTCCATGGGCTGGCTATTAATAGGTTTGAATCAACATCGAATATGTTAAGATATACTTCGTGTCTTTAATTTGTGAGTGTGGTGGGAGGGGGNGGGAGGGGGGGGGGGGGCAAGTATAACATTGTCTAAAAGTATACACAAACATGTATAATGAACTTTGACATAAGTTTTCGAAATTATGTCAGATCCTTTGTCAGATCGTACCATTCAACGAAAGCCTGATTATTTAAAGTCGAATCTAACTCAAGCCATATGCTGATTTACTGATAAGCGGAAGTATAAAATCAGATAAACGAGTTGAAACTACTTTAGTTTAGGCATAGTAGCTTAGATTGAAAATAGTTTTAACGGACACTCATCAAATTCACAACTAGTTCCAAATTTGATAACATTCAGCACAATTTATAGTTTATAGTTATCAATATTCCTTTATTTAAATCAATACATGAAAGTATAAACGATTCAATGCAAATGTACATAAACAATAAAACCTTGCAAGGATTAAGTCTTATTATTCAATAGTTCAATAATGTTGTTTTTTTGTAACGACACATGTTACCTTATCCTTACTGGTCTGTCTACGGTGGTAAAGAGGTGAGATTCACTCTTCTTTTTTTAAATTGCACTCTTCTTTTTTTCTATCTCGTTCCCAAGACATACTAACTCCAGGGAACTACTTATTAACTCGTGGGAACGAGTTAGCTATGTCGTAACTTAAAAGTCAGTGCTTCTTTTGAAATTTAGGAACTATGTACTCGATTGTTGCAACAACTGATTTATAATTGTTTGACATTTATGAACCGCATGTGTCTCGATTATCATTTTTGTTATCTTATTCGTTGTTGTGTTGTTTGTGTGTTGTTAAGTGCGTGTCTGTACATAAATAATTCAACGAAACTGTACGGATGGGTTGCATGCACGCGTACACATGCAAAAGGGATGGGCATGTCTCTTTTACTTTAGACTTAACAATTCCGAAATCAACCCAAGTTGGGTATCCCACTATAGGACATTTTTAATAGTCGTATGATGTCACAGTATTTATGACTTTGGATGCAATACTCCTTGTTATTTTGTTATTTTGTGAGATGTTTGCATAATGGTTGACACGGGTGGCAATGAACATGCTCTAGTGTCCCTAGTGTCGCCTATGTTGTTGTTTTTCACTTTGATTGAATAGTCCTTCTTTTACTGGTTTTGTAATGGCCAGATAAACATTACTTGATATAACTGTAAGATTAATACTAAGAATTTGCGTTATATACATCTAATGCTCATACCACGAATTTGCGTTTTTATACATATAATGTTCATACTAAGAATTTGCGTTTTTTTAAATATAACATGCTTGTATTTGTCTATATATAAATATGATTTTAATACCAAGAATTTTGCCTATATAACACAATCCATTCACTATTCAAAGGGCGGAAAACCAGGGAAATAATTACGCAATCATCTACAAGCATAATTTCAAGAATTTCATAACCGGACAATATGCCTCTTCTTTTTGTTCATTCAAGATGATTACTGTCCCTTTTAACTTCATAAACATTGTCTTTTATCGGAAGACAATCAATTCACTTTACTCTAATTGATAACGATTTGGGTAACATCAAATGCACTACTATTACCAAAACATCCTTTCCGTTATTTGATCGCACACAATGGTATGAGTATATCGTTACCCGATGGTCGTAAGAACGAAACACTGACTTGAATATATGTTATAGTTTGGAAATTAAATGTAAATTTATCGTTATTAAAATATTTGAACAAAATACAAATAGTTGCATTACATACACGGTCGTTAATCAAGTGCGCCACATATTTTGTAGATGCATTAATAAATGAGCAAATCGAAGAGCTTAGGACTGGAAGTGTTTTAAAAACAAATGATGGCGAAAAGGGTGATAAGGTTTTATATGTTTTGTTCAATATACTTCGACTTTCATAAACCATTCAGCGATTAAGCGAAAATTATTCGATCCGATTTGATTATTTTAAAAACGTGAGGACCTTAATAAGTTGTTATATGGTGAAGTTTTTACAAAGCAAATCGATGTTCATGCGTGTGTGCCGAACAAATTATCACATACTAAAATCGTTTGATAAAATAACGATTCAACTATACTCTTTTCACTTAAGATATAACTATACCACCCGAACATTCAAACGCACGCTTAATCTGTGTGTATCATATATTTAGTACGACAGGATCCAATAATAGTAAGATTACTAGAACAGCGCAAATATTCTCATCCATGTTTGCTACAACATTCGTTGTTTTTTTGCCAAAAATAAATCTGCTTTAGGTATCCATTGTGTTCATAACTAACGTGCTATAACTGTAATATTAACACGTGTACACGTATAGATATAT
The DNA here is from genome assembly GCA_007657795.1 of Dreissena rostriformis. NCBI lineage: Eukaryota > Metazoa > Mollusca > Bivalvia > Myida > Dreissenidae > Dreissena > Dreissena rostriformis. Next base: position 35,198 of record VMBQ01002190.1, read on the forward strand.
AACTACCAAGCATGATAGGGATGACAGTAGTGTGAAGAAAATGTTAATGAACAATAAAACTACATTCTCACGAAACAGAGATTTAGCCCTATAAACAAGTAAGTGTCGGTCAATAAACATGTTATTTAATACAGGGAGACTGATATGCATGCAGGCATGTTATGATTGGTGCACGTTCCAGGATCAAACATTTAGAACGCAAAACAAAACATGAGGGATCCCAATCTTAGAAATCCTGTCTGATCGAGTGCGTAAAAAGACACTCCCTGATTAAAATCAGCCGTACGTTGTCACGTAGAGTTTCGACGTTATTTGGTGGGTTTTACAGGAATTACCGACAGTGTTTATGGGTACGACATACACAATTTTACAAAGCCTGTTCGGGTTATAACAATACAAATATTTATAAGTATGAGAATGTAAATTACCATGTTAATAGTTTTAATATATTGCACCCACAGTACACACATCCAGCTGGAAACAAGATTCATAATGTTGAACAAACATCAATTAGTTCGACTTTTTATGATTGCGGATTTAGCTTTTCGGCGTGTAACTTAAGAGGATAGTTCGTGCACACGTAAGTAAGTATGGAAGTGCTTTATATGTATGTGTTCTTTTCAAACAACTATTTACGCAGTCAACGTTGAATGATAGCACTTAAATAACGTAATCTAGGTTGGTGCGGGCTCAACTGACTTGGGATAGTCTTGGGATATTGCCATTCCACCCCGTTCATGGACACGTTTAACTTAGACAAAAGCTTCTTCCATTTGATTTACTTGTTCTTTTGCTGTTCACTTTAATAACTGCATGCTGTAGATAATGCTTAAACAGTCATAGTTTCTACTTTAAGTACCCATTATATCATTTCCCATGTAGTATTAAGGATGTGTTGTTGATCTATTACAGTAACGTAGAAAATGTCTGGACAACTTAAGTTTTATGACAAGCTTTTGGGCTCGGAACAGGACTGCTCCAAGTTGGTTCCTGCTTTCCCCCGCGCATGCGCCAAACAATGTCCAGGTTAGTAGTTTGTACTCCTCGTGTTGCATCGTGCTTCAAACAGACAAGATACCCAAAGGCATTGACCTGTTTCGTACTGACATAAAGTCCCTTCCTTATATGAAAGACAAGCGAATGGTAACAAGAATGACCGTATGGTAATGTGTGCCGTTTCATTGTTCCTGTAATGTGGTAATGCAATATTCATATAGACAAAACTATAATTGTAAATCTACTCATTTACAATCCCACCCAAATTAAGTCCCGAACATATGTAATTCTAAGTTTTATTGTAATTTATGTGTCGTCTAAATTTAAGAATTAAACACATTTCGCATTATATCTATCGTGTCTAAAGAGCTGCCATACAATAATTGTCGTGAATATATACCAACTTGAATTTAAAAATGCATTATATAAAAGGGTCATTAAATTATGACAACCTGTAATATCCCAATATGGATCAGTGACATTTTAAAACCTTATTGCATAACTCAACAATCAGTATGTGCATACACTTAAACATCAACTTTATTAATTGTAGCGTTTAAACTACAAGTCGAACACCCCTTTAAAACAACCATCGAAACATTAGTGAACACCACAACTGCATTTACACGTGAACCAGAAGTGCAATCTCTACTACCAGTAACTGCATTGCCGTACATTTCCATTGCAGTGACTGCACTGCTAATTGTCTTAATAGCATTTTGTTTTAAAGACAAAATCAAACATTCAATGAACAGACTTGGTCAACGGTTATGTCAACACCACTTGAAGTATGAAATCGAGGAAGAGAACAAAAAGCCAGAGGCGCATGATCTTCTCGGCATTACTACACAACAAGAAAGGCTGCCGTCCAAACCGACAGCTTTGCCCTAGACACTGGACATTCGATATTATAAATCAATAAACATCATAATGAAATATTGGCATGCTGATAAATAATTGTTGATTGAAGTGTTTATTGATTTATTGTTTGTTTGATAGAATTACTGTGTGAAGGTGTGTTTATTGCTCACCTTAGCTGGTTAAACAATAATGTGTGTTTGTTATGTTTTCCTCTGTTAGAAATTGTCAAGAACTCAACGCAATTTAAATAATATATTCTGTATACTTTGACATGTTTGAATGGGGAGGCGGTAAACTACAACGGGTGAGGCATGGTATGGTATTGCGCAAGGGGGGGGGGGGTTAGAGGGTTAGGGTTAGGGTTAGTGTTAGGGGTCGGGTTAGGGTTTGGGTTAGCCTAAACCCAACCCTAACCCTAACCCGACCCCTAACCCTAACCCTTACCCTAACCCTTTTTTGGGTTATCACCCCCATACCATGCCTCGCCCGTTGTAGTTTTCCGCCTCCCCAAATGTTAGTTTAGGCCCTCGATTTATACTAAATGCAATGGTATCACCTGTTCAACCTTGATGTACACGTAGTATAGACATTACCATGCATATGTAAGATAAAATTTCGAGCGTTGTCATTTACTACATATTCTTTTATTTACCAACCGCATTATTTTTTGTGAAATAAAGAAACGCCATCTGTGTAATTTTAAGGTGTAAACAAACGTTTAACAATTTAGGAATGTTCGTTTAAAAGCTCGTTTAAAAAGAATGGACACTCGCTCACTTTGTACTACACGGACAGGAAGTGTCAAGTTATTTCAGTGCCTGTATATGTTTAGCCTGAACATACAACTGTTTCAAATGCGTAAATGTGTGAAACGCACATGGGGTGATACACGGTTGTTAATTTAAAAAAAGCTAGTTCCTGGTTCCTCTTTAATATATATACTATTGTTCAGTTAAGACTCTTCTAGTAAGGTATGTTAGTACCCCTATATTTATGATCAATGACCAATATTTTGTTCTTAATACTACGCGCTTATAATGCAAAAAGTATGTCAGACATTTCTGTATATGATGTCCGGAATACAAACACTTATATGTGTGTAAGTGCATGCTTTAATTATAATGAAGCCATGCATCAAGTTCTTTCTAATTGTATGCTTTAATAAAATAAAATAAACTCTCTCACATATTTCGTCAGCCTTTTTGTGTACTTCGCTGATTTTCACGTCAATGTATGTGTTATAAGAGTTTGCGAATTGCTGATTTTTGATTGTGTGTTTCACTGGAAGATATACTGTGCATATAAAACATGACATTCCGATCTCGATAATTGGTTGTTATGTTAATATTAATTATAAACGTTAACATTTAACAAGTACATCGACCACACACACGCGCGCACGCCCTCAGGGAAACCTAATGTAATGTTGCGTTGTTTTAGTTCTGTTCTGTATTTTATTTGGTCTGAATTCTCAGTAGTCGTTTTTGCATTGTATATATCCAGGTACTTATAAAATGGCTTACGTCAGATTCATTCTTAATAAAGAATGCTCAAATTTGTAAATTCCACGTATCAAGACTAAGTAAACCGCTTCTTAGAAAGCAACCGTATTAAGAAACAAGTAAATATAAAGTCATGCCATCCGCAAACCCGGATATAACATGCATAGGATCAAAACCAAGTCATACTTGTCTTCTTTTTGTAACGAACCCGGTATTTTATCTAGCGAGATCCGTTAAAACAGTGATGTACAACCGAACTTTAAATCTGTTTCTTATATTGGATCCATTCGCTGGAAACAATAATTGTTTGCTGTGTGTACGAACAATAACAGGGTGTATTTAATTGTGTTGCTCCGTTTCGGGTAGTCCGGTAATAGGGAAATACATGAATAGTAAATGGTTACTTGATGCAGTCCTACATTTAAGCTAATCAAGGTTATGCATCAAACAGACATCATATATCATATCCAATAGCATGTATTCAGTTGTTGTACAATTATTATTTCGAATGCATTAAAACCTATCTGTAATTTATATGTGAAGTCGATTAAATGTCATTTTATTGACTTGACTTAAAACAATAACCCAACCATTTAAGCAACACTAACATTTGCATCAAGTTAGCTAACCAAGAAAATTCTGGATCAAAATAAAGCAATTTACCAACACTTAAATAAGCAATCAAGTTACCAACCAAAAAACGCTCCAGCCAAGTATTACTTTTAAGTTACATTTTCACTGTTTATATTCCGTGAATGAGAATATTTTGCTGATTGTAATAAGTAACTCTTTCGATTGATTGTAAAAACAAAGGCGTTTTTAATAAACTGTTAAACTAACAAAGAACACAATTAATTTAATATCGAATTTAAAATGCATCGATGCCGTTGAGCAACGTGTACGATCGTATTCACAAGGTGGATATGGTGTCCGCCTAGCGACCGGGAGGTCACGGGTTCAATCCCCACTATGGGATCGATATTTAGATCCCCCTCATAGAACCAAGTACTGTTTCTAGTCCCAGGAAACAGACTCGAGGGCGTTTCAAATAAGTAGTTCTTTAAATGCAAGCGAGCTAAAATAAATAGGTTTAAACTAAAACATCACTAGGGAAAGATCTAGAATCGTAAAGTGCACAAGGTATTGCCTAAAATAATGACAGAGCGGAAAGATACACCAGTTTCATGATATTTGCTAAAATTAACTTTATCTAAGAAATTTTATTTGTTTAGCACTTGCAATAAAACTCCGTTCATTTGTCATTAAATATTTTCGAAACAAATATTGAATTTGAAAACAAAATATCAAACATTTGTATTGAACCGCTCAGAAGGGCAACAGGGAAAGCAAATATGAACAGTGTGCTGCACCCCGCTTATTCGCTATAAATCTTGCCCCAATTTGTATTTAAATATCGTTTTCTGTACGCTGCATTTATAATTTAATTATAAAAAAATTAAATGTGTTGCGCTTGAGTTAATCAGATACATCATTTATATCATTGATTCAGTAACCTGTTGACTTGATCCTTTATAAACTAGTATTAAAGGTCGAGTGTTTCATTCATGATCTTTGATAAAATTATAATTCGAATGCACTTTAAATACAATTCTTAAACCCACGCATTCTTACCGACGACCTATTGCTTTACAATCAGATACGAACTCAATATGAAAAGATTGTGCATTTGACATACGATTATGTGTACAATATGCACTTAACCATTGAACTATTTATGAAATTTATAAAAAAAATAGTCAGTTTTTTTTAAACAAATATCTTATACAATACTTGTTGTTTTAGGTTTTACTTTTACAAGTTATTAATTAAGTGATATGGCTGTTATAACAGAGAAGCGGATAACGACAACGAGCGAGGCCTGGTATAGGGGAGATAACCCAGGGTTAGGGTTAGGGTTAGGGGTCGGGTTAGGGTTAGGGTTAAGGCTATTCCTAACCATAACCCTAACCCGACCCCTAATCCTAACCCTCACCCTAACCCTAACCCTCCTCCCCCCCATGCGCATTACAATACCAGGCCTCGCTCGTTGTCGTTATCCGCTTCCCATATAACAATGTTATACTATATTTTTAATAACAAACCATTACATGAGCTCATTTTTAAATATGAAATAATTGCTGGAGATAACGCCATTGTCATGCATTCAAACAGGTACAGAGGATGGGCCCATGTCAATGAATTGGAACTCACAATTGGAATCCCAAGGTGAGACCTCCGCTACGAAGGTGTTCGTATAAGAAACACCACTCCCTGGTGTATTGTATGCCGTACGCTGTCACGGAGAACTTGCGCCGTAAGTGTATGCGTACCATTGGAATAAACGTGTTCGTATATAGGTATGCGATATACATTTTATTATGATTCAAATGTTTACAATAACTATTTACCGGATATTGACAGTATGATGTTAAAATATATTTTTGTTACGTCGGAAACGTCAACAGTATACTATGTGTTTGCAAATCATAATTAAAGCACACTTATATTCGCATAATTCATCCGGTTGTCGAGTCAATGAAAGCGAAAAAAAACACATCTTAACTAAAGTAAACTAGATTGACGTGGGCTCCATTGGCAGGGGATAGGCTTGGGATACCGTCTACATAACTGCGTTTATATGGATATGCCGCTAGCTACCATGTCCGCTATAAAGTCACGCAATATTTCGTGGTCTCATTAGCGGACAGGGTAGCTCCTGACCAAACTGCGCTGATGCCATAAGACCCATTTTCGCATGATGCGGCTCAAAATAAGATTTCTGACATATTCATTGGCGAATTCCAAGCATAACGAATTACACAAACAAAACTTCATAGAAAAGAAGCGTTTTAATAAATAAGTTAAAATAATGCTCCATATGTAAATTTCAAAGGGCCAACCGTCAACTCAAGATCAGGACAGCCTCATACAGCGTACATGGCACATTCTCTTATACCACCGGTAGTTTATCGCGCGAGTAATATATAATGTAAACAGTCAAGTAAAGAAAGTGTAAGGCAAACAAACCGGAACATTATATATTGGAGTCATTCGATTGAAACAATAGGTGTTCAATCAATGAATGTGTAAAAAAAAAACATTAATGCGCATGTAGATTCATTCTATTGAGACATTTTAGTCAATATCTTGAAAAGTACTTTTGAAACTTTTTTACTCGGGTTAAATACTTTTTTTGAACAAAATGCCTCACACATTTTTAATGTGGAATACTTTGCATTTGCTGTTGCTACAAGTATACACGTACATTCTCGTTAATGCTTGTAATATTTAAAATGCTCACATCACGACATTAAAGTTAATGCGATGCTTTCCGTCAACTGCTTTTACATGCTCACATTAGTATTCAAGTACGTTAATATAAATTGTGTCGTGTTCTGAGAAAACTGGGCAAAATGCTTGTGCGTAAAGTGTCATCCCAGATTAGTGGATGCACAGGCTAATCTGGGATGACAATTTACGCACAAGCATTTTGCCCAGTTTTCTCAGAACACGACACAATTATGAAAAGTATAAATGTTGGTTCGTTCAGTTTTCAAACACGAAATATTTCATTCGGTAGATTGCATTTATTAATTATCGCGCCCAAATAAGCGATTATATCAAAATTAGCAAACCTTTGGAAAAACCACAATGTTTCTAAAAAAAACATTTTGGGATTCTATTTAGCTTACATTATGTTTAACTTCTTTAGACCAATCCGGTACACCATAGAATCATCCTTACAAAAGTACATTGTTTGGGTTACCAACAGTTTAGGAATAAGGCGGTCGGGTTAATTGGATTTTGTAATCATATATTCATTAAGGTATTTATTTCTTAATATTGATTTCAGGTTAGAAGAATAACAATATTTATTCAAGTTAAATAATGTACTTTGTAAAAAGCGACTTCACAGATCTGATATATTTTTACGAACGTAAGAAGAAACTTTGATTATGTTCACCCTTATTTACTTCTCGCATAGGATTTTCTTGTCGCAAGACATGTTATATTTCAAGTAACCAATTCCGTAGTTTTACTGTACACATGAAAATGTAATTGACTGTTATTTTATTACAGGCTTCTCAGACAAGGACATGTATACAAGTGGTCTACTGAAGAACTGCATCGATGTATGTGCCACCAATATGCCACAAGTGTGTGCACGGGAATGTCCTGGTAGGTAAATGAGACGCGCTCTGGGAAAATAGAGCTTTTATTGACATTGCGTTGAACAGAAACGCTAAATGTTGTAACGATCTGATGGGCGCTTTTTAGAACATGCGCTTTACAGTGAAACTTTTTGTAATTATTCAGAACTATTTTCATAAGGTTCCTCTTATTATTATTGCAGAATTACCACTAGTTGAGTTTCTTCTTTTTCTTTTGAAAAACAACGTGGCGTGTCTTGTTAGAATACATATTTATATATTCAGAGTATCGGCATGCTATTCGAATAAAGTAATGAACAACCAGTCCTTTCATAGACGCATGCGGTTGCGTACACAAAGAAAACGAATCATATAGTAAAAATAGCAAACGCGTGGAATTTCCACTTTATTTTTACAATACAAGTATACGTGGGATTCTACAATGCAAACACGTACAATGTAAGCTTCCTGTATATCACGCATGAGAAGACACTGGTGGTACACCATACTATTTTGGGGTTTCGCTGTATGGAATTCCATTGATTTCAATAAAAATATTAATTGCAAATATTAGTATTTACATGAAGCATCTCAGTTTCTTACATACAACAACAACAACAGAAACAACAGCACCAACAACAATCCTTTTACATATTTGTAACACGAAAGTAATCATACCTTTAGGCTTTTCAACATGGTTATTGACCTTTTACATTTGATCACGTATTGTTAAAACCATTTTCTAGACATGTGGTGTACCCCTTAATGTACAATGTATTTTCAATCATTAGCTATAAATTGGTGTTCAACAATATGATTTAAACAAGCCTTATGTCGCACAATACGTTTGCAACATGCATATTTTCAGACGAAATAGGTAAAACCGTTTATAAAGATGTTCCAACTGGTCTTTGGAAGAAATGCAGCGATTTATGTACCCTGATGCCGAGAGCGTGCGCACGGTTTTGCCCTCGTACGTACAATATCTTGATTTATTATGTTGCAGAGAAATAAAGAATAACATGTCAGTGATAAACAAAATATAATTCTCAGTTTTTTTTTTTTTTTTATATATACTCATCCGTTCCAGTGGTAACATACATCTCCAATTCCAAGATTTACAACAGAGAAACTTAAAGACTCAATTTAAATCTCATTTTACTGTGCAATATTTGAAACCAAGTGAAGATTTTTAGCGACATTAATAAATCTCTCGTACAGTCTGGTTCCAAAACATCAATTAATCGTTCGCGCAATTATCCTGCTTTTTGAGAAGCACATTGGGCCGTTTATGAAACAAGATATTTCCCATAGATACCTTTAACTCTTAATAATTACAGTGTTTTCACCAAGGAACGCTTCTGCACTGACCTCAACCACAACTACCAATACAAAAACAACTTCTACAGCATTCCATGGTAACGGTAGTCTGGACTGGAATTTAGAATGGACTATAGTTATAGTAATAGTGGGTATCTTAGGATTTATTGCAATCGCCACCGCGGTTATTTGCTGTTGCCGCCGGTATAAATTACTCCAGCGCATTAAATGGGCACTCTTCGACAGAACTCCTATACAGGAAACACAGCGTCTCGAGGCTGAGATGACCACCGCTCAACCACAAGCAAATCAACCGTCTGACTGTCCTCTGCCAGACACTCCAACTTCCGGTAATTTACCAAAAAAAAAAATTGTGTATTACATGATGCTATGAATACAATGTATTTTCTTTGAAATTGCAAAATATGTTTGTGTGTAGCACATTAAAAATAACTTTTCATAAATTAGGTATTAATTCGAATGTTTTTTGAGTGTTCCATGATGAATATATATTGAAAGCATTGTCAATTTTGTCACATCCTTAAACTGGTAACAGTGATTTCGATTTCAGGAGGTCTGATCAAGACACAAATCCGAAAATATGCCCCATATTCATTAATCATTTAATATTTTTGTCATACAAACAAATCATATAGTCATACGGTGAATATCAGTTAATAACTCTTCCTTATCTCGTAAACTGATGTTTTGTTCTATTCATTCAAAGGAGATGTGGGTGAAGCATCACCGCTGCTACAGACAACTCAGCATATCGACGATACCACAATAACTATGGACCCTCTTGACGTATCAGAGTCTTCAACTGACGAAGATGCAATAGCGGATCCAAATATAAACACTTTTTGCAAGAGTCAATTATCCACGGTTTGTTTGTTCAAAAACATGATCTGAGTTTTCATGTATTGCTTTATTGCGACGCATGTGTAGGCGCATTTGCTATGTTTTAGTTCGAGTGTATGAAATATTATTTTTAATTAGTTTATACTGTTACATAGACATTGTTATAACAAGGCATGGGATATCGTATTTTTATACGATACAACCTTTGAAAACTCACGTACAGCTTTGATGAATGAATTCCAGTTAACTAACTTGCTCTGGTAAAATCGGATTAAATGCCTGTGCGTAACGTGTCGTCCTACGTAAAGTGAAGTCCGCATAGGTTAATCAAGGACGATACTTCCCGATTGTACAGTAATTTTCGTTTGAAGAAAGTTTCTTCTTAGCAAAAAAACAAAACAGTTTACGCGGAAATTGTCGTCCCTGATGAGGCTGTGCGGACTTCAAATGCTAATCTGGGACGAGACTTTACGCCAATGCGTTAAGCCCCATTTTCCCAGAGCGAGGCTCATTTGTTTTACGTGTCCATTATTTCAGGAAAATACTTAACACACATGTCTATACATATATTTGTCACTAAAATTAGTCGTAATTAAACTTGTCTTAACTTAGATTATAAAACAAGGCCCTGATACTTAAGGCGTAAACTTATTGTTCACAGATCAGACCAGGAAACACAAAGCGTATACCCGAGGATGTTCCAATATCGGCCTTTATATGTCCTACGGGAAGCGACACTTACCCTCAACTGCAGCTGTTGAACGAACTGCATACGTCGAATGCACGTCCGTCATGTAGCAACAGGCATATAAACGAAACTTTCCGGAAAGAACGAGCTCCAGAGAATGAAAGAACCAAACAATCATCAACTGCTGAACAATCGTTGGCATCAAGCCGCGACCACGCTGGCTCAAACTACGCAGCCGCCTTCAGTGGGAATGCCATAGCTGCGTTATCAGCTACAAATATAGGTGCCATGGAATACACTGGAAACGTGAGTGAAATCAGAAATGCCAAAGTCACCGGTCAACCAGAAGTCGATACTGATCGTTTGTTACTACAGTCTGATACGATAGAGGAAATGTTCGCTGAGAGAAATGTAGAAGAACCTGTTAGAAATCAAAGCACCGATCTGAGCATTGCTGGCTGTATCTGTTCTGCTTATACAACACGTGAAGATTTAATGTTCGATGATGAACATTTATATTCCTGTTATCATGAAGCGGCAAGTGACGTCAGTGGGAGGCACGGAACTGATTTGAGTCTTGCAGATATTTTAGAAACTGAACCAGTAAAACCGGTAATGGAGCCAAGGAGTGAAGTTGAAGATGATCAAGAACTTGATGACACTTGAGTTTTTTTTTTATTAAATGAGCCTCGTTCTGGAAAACTGGGCTTAATGCATGAACAAAGTGTCGTTCCAGTTTTTTGTTCAGAAGATACTTTCTTTAAACGAAAAATTTCATAAAAGCGGAAAATGTTGTCCCTGATTAACCTATGCGGGCTGCACATGCTAATCTGGGACGACACTAAACGCAGATGCATTAAGCCCCGTTGTCCCAGAACGAGGCTCAAATAGCTTAAACTATTTAAGAGCAAACTGATATTTATGGATTGTGTTTAATGTTTAGCTATTTATGGATGCACAAAGGCTGAACATAGATATGTTACCTTGTTACAATTAAAAGATACACGTTCAGTGCTCACAATACGTTAACGATGTATTAAATATCAATAATATGTTAACTGTTATTTGACGTATACTTAAGACGACCGTATTGTAGAAAATAATGAAGTAATGCTTCATTCGACAATGCTGTCACATTTCAAATGAACGCTCAATGGAAACCCAAAGTGCTAAAATAAGTAACGGTTCGGGTTTTACATAGTACAAAACGTACATTTCTTAAACACAATCTCTGGCACGACGGTTACGTGTATGTGAGAGCATGGAACGACAACGCTGCGTGGAGATTGTACTTAAACATATCACACTCGCCGAATAGTTAAGCGCTTCTTCTAATATAGAAGGCGTTTGAGGGTATCGATTTGCAGACGATTTCTACATTATAAGAGCCCTTACCGTTCGCCAACATGTTGATAATATTTCATTTCTTCACTTTGTTCCCACATGAAAACTTATACACGAAACAGTTTCAATATTAATGTGAATTAACATTAGTTTTTTCTTGACTGATGTCTAAAACCAGTAACCCTTACGTTATTTTTCTTTACTCATACTCAGATGCATTGTTTGTCATTGACTTGTATCATTTATATAATTGTAAGTGTTACATATGCACCACGAATATTAATGAAATTACCTTTTTCATCTCGGACTGCATTGCATTATTGTGTTATTTTTCTTATTTTGGAGTATGTGTTTGCTGTCTTGTTATTTGTGTTAAAGAATGATATGGAAATGTGTTTCATTCCTAATAATAAGACAATACTATGTTTATATTGTTGTTGTAAAATGTTATGAGGTTATTCAAAATAATTTCAAAATGGACATGGTGCATCTTTTGTTCTTGTTTCAGACCAAATGCTTGTTCCATTTGCGGATGTCTCAATTTCAAAGATAAATTAAAAACATGCTATTGCTATGATGGCGACACGTCATAAGAGAGCTGTTGTGAAGCCTGTGTCTTTAAAGCATCTTTCATTTTTTTTATTTTTTTTGTTTAATGATTCCGTTAACGCTTTTTTATAATTGCGGTATCAACTGACTTTGAAATCCAATAATTGTGTGTGCTTCTGTCAACATAAAGTGTTGGGGACGACAGAGCCTAATAGGGTGTGTCATGATGCAAGTAGCGGACAGTGTATTGCCATTTAGTTTTGGCCTCGCTCTGTGAAAAGAGGATTTAATTCATGTGCGTAAAGTGTCTTCCCAGATTAGTCTATGCAGTCCGCACCGGCATATCAGGGCCGACGCTTTCCGTTTTCATGGTATTTTTGTTTCAATTAAGTCTCCTCTTAGCGAAAACCAGTTTTTGCGGAAAGTGTCGTCCCTGATTAGCCTGTGTTAATCAAGGATGATACTTTCCAATTGTTTAGTAATTTTCGTTTGAAAAAAGTTTCTTCTTAGAAAAAAAAAACAGCAGTTTACGCGGAAATTGTCGTCCCTGATGAGTCTGTGCGGACTTCAAATGCTAATCTGTGACGACACTAAACGCAATGCATTGAACCCCCTTTTCACAGAGCGAGGCTCATTTACTTTATAAATTAGCATTGCCACATTCTACAACACAAACTGTGTTGGAATGTATATTCTTGATTGACACGCGTTTAAGCATGTCCGACATCACGTGATGTCAAAGAACAAGCCGCGTGCTATTGTTATTGTTGAAATGGTTGAAATTATTGGTAAATAAGGATAGAATATACAACAGTGGAACCCTAGGATTTCATTTTGTTACTCAATCGCTCTCGTCAAATAACATACTATTCGGTTAATGTGCGCTACTGTCAATTACAAAACAGTCGAGTATATATATATTTAGTGTTTAAAGTGTGGTATAAAGAAGTGTTCTTTTGTATACGCATGCTTTAAACTCCCGGTTAGGGTGAAGTACTTACGTTGGTAACGAGGAATTCGGTTCGCTCAAGTGATCTTCCGAGACAACATCTGAATAAAAGGAGAGTTCAATTTTATTTTTAATGAATCTATAAAAGGCAAAGATAAAATTTTCTTCAAAGGAACATACGGTGGAGTAGGTAGTGTTTCATTTGTAAACTTAATTGTACAAAAACGTATTCCGAGATGTGCTAGAATTAAAAAAAAAATATTCTGAGGGTACACACCAAGCTGACGAATTTAAAATCCTTTCAAAATCAGAAACCATACCAACTATCATTAATTGAGGCTCGTTCTGGGAAAACTGGGTTCAATGCATGTGCGTTAAGTGTCTCCCCAGATTAGCCTATGCAATCCGCACCGGCTAATCAGGGACGACACTTTTCAACGAAACTTGATTTTTTTGCTAAAAAAATGATTCCCTTCAAACGAAAAATTCCATAAAAGCGGAAGGTTTTGTCCTTGATTAGACTGTGCGGACTTCACACGCTATTCTAGGACGACACTTTACGCAAAATCATTAAGCCCTGTTTTCCCAGAGCGAGACTTCAATTTATTACAATAAAACTACAATTGGTACGACGTCAGCGTCGAGGTCAGCGTCGTTTGTATGATTAGTTAGCGATAGAGTTCCTGATAAAAAACATGTGGAAAATGGTTGACTGAATACTCTTTAAAACATATAGATTATATCATTTTACAGTTTTTAAGATGGTTTAAGAGTATGCAAACAAAACACTTATTTATAAACTATTTCTAATAAATGTATACATGAACAATTTTATAAATGTTTCAGGTAAGGGATATTTGAAGTTATGTCGTGCAAACTGCAACAAACATATTAACTCATATTTGGTAAACCAAATTGGCTGAAATTTGGGACACCACATTTTCTATTTTAATGTACGAATGGGTATTTCCCGATTTATTCTCAATAGCAGGCGAGTACACGTGTATTTGTGCACACTAACAGATACGCTTAATACCAAAATCGGATAGCTACGAGAACATTTCCTAGTCATTACTTCACTTTTATAGCAACCATCAACAAGTCAGACACAGCATCTTTACGAAACAACTTATCTCAATGAACAAACACATCTCAATGAACGAAGCTATCTATTTGAACCAAGTATCGAAATCATAAATCTATCCTAATGAACTAACATATATACACGAACAAATCTGTTTCAATAAACCAATATATCCCAACGAAATCTCAAAACTAAACTACTTTCCCAACCAACCACCTCACATGTATACATGTAAACCCTTTTCGTAAAGCATGAAGTATATAGAGACTCACAATAATGAATTATTATGTATGTATCGGGAGTTAATCTATTCACCATAAGTACTCTTGTATGCACATAACTACAAAATCAGGAAGTACAATAGTTATGCGCAATGTTTTTATAGGTCATTAACCCTTTCAGTGCGGGAACCGAATTTTGAAGGCCTTTGCAAACAGTTTGGATCCAGATGAGACGCCAGAAAATGCTAATTTTACAAATTCAGCAGACGACATTTTAGCAGACGACAAAGTTCCCAGCATGCAAAGGGTTAATGCATATCATTCGGCATATTTGTAGTTGACCATAAACATCAACAATGACAATCTGCGGTAAATACGTGTACGGTATATCACATAACGTCTATCCAAAATTTAGGTTAACACTAGATAAATATGTTAACGGCGAAAGCAGTTGTCTTTTATGGGAACCTTTGATTTCCAAATCTATCTAAAGTACAATATCATGTCAAAGTCTCATTTACAGCCAAAACGTGATCATGGAAGGTGTGTGAATACATCAGAGTGCAACATTTATAATGTATAAAAGTATCAACTGAATATTGTTTTGTTTTAAACGATTAACAGCTATGGTAATGATTATCCGGGAGTAGTATTCGTTTTTATGAAAAATAGAGTTAACATTTTATTTTTCAGGTGTAGTCGGAAGAGATATTTATTGGGACAAGCCTAGTGGCCAGTATATGAAATGTGCGTATTTGTGTGGATCGTATCCAAAGGCATGCGCCGAATACTGCCCAGGTAAAAAATTGTCTTATCCGTTATTTAAACATGAATTTAAACCGCAAATAAACTGGTCGTCATATATTCTGGTTATGCTGGTTTTGATATAAATGTTTAAATGTTAATAATGTGTGCTTACTTGTTTTGCGTGATAACGTTTAAAGAAATGTTCATTCCTGTAATGCTATTTAGTTCATTTGTGCTTTCGTGTATCAAGTGCATGGAAAACCCAACTAAAATCTATTTTTAGTGACGGAATTCCTATTATTTTTTTCTTAGGGATCCCACATCAAATTATATCATTGGGAAACCAAAAACATAATCTCTTTATCAGTATTAGCAGGTCACACTGTTATATTTCAGATTTCAGAGCTTCACAAAGCCAATCAAGCGTAGCTGCCTCCGAAGCGGTTCATGAAACATGGCAATTCATATTTATAGGTGTAGGAGTACTTGCTCTTATACCTATATTGGCTGCCTTATATTTCAAAAGAAATTGGCTTTTTGGTCATTTGAGAAATGTCCGCGGGGTGTATCGGGTCACTGACATCGAAGGTGACCAGGTTAGTACTCTTCTGGTTCATAACGGCAACACGGTTGGTGTTCATAGTACGGGTGATTCAAGATCCAATGACCCAGATACATCTTACTGGACAAGCAGTAGCCGAGAACAAGTGCCGTTGGTAGTAAAACAACCAACAGCACCACCCATAGAGCAAACTGTCGATGATTATTCCTATCCAGGTATATAACATTGTATAAATATGGATTCATGTCATGTTCCCCATTCAAAATACTGACCCGTTTTACTTGATAGTGCCTACAAGTGTATGCATGTCCTTTAATTGCAATTTCTAAGGTAGCTCGAGTATAAAGTCTACACGATCATGCGTTATTTCCGGTGATACTCATTTCATCAAAATATTACTCCAAAGTAAGTTTTTTTCCCGCACTTGTAAACATTATTACTGCTAGTCAGTACAAGAAATAAACTTATGAACATGATTAAACCTGTTCACACCATTTTTTTTATAATAGGATTGTGTTTTTTTTTCCTAAGTATGATACCAATACATGTATAAGATGGAAATATCGATATTTGTATTAACCTTATGTTCAAAACTAACCTTGTGCAATATGTTCCAGATTAAAAAGGTTCGTATATCAATACAAATTACTCCATAGAAACTGCGCACAAACATGGCGTACCTTTTTCAGAAAATCGTATGACTTGTTATCTCGAGTGTCAGAAATTAACTTTCTTTTCCGTGAATTGATTTTACTTGTCTCCCCTGCCATATGTTAAAATTCGATTCTTGAATTCTTTTTAAACAATTCAATTTAAACAAATCATTTAATAGTTTACACTTGCATTCATGTACGAATTATGTTAATCTTGTTTGTATTTTACAACGAACAACGTGTTACATTTCAGTACAAGAAACGCACACAGAACCAGTGACAGTACAGATGGATGCTGATTTAAATGATGAACCTTTAACAAATGCTTGCAACAGTCAACTGCAAAACTTTGTAAGTCCCATTTTTCGTTGCTTTGCGCTTAAAAAAGTGATAATCAGTATGTATTTATACATGAAAATATCAATAGAATAGCAGTTTGTTATCGTTTTGTTTTGTTTCACTGCAGTTTATTGTTGCTTTATTTTGGTTACTTAAGCAATTATCATTTTAAATAGTAAGTAAATTTATGTAATCCGTCAATAAACTTCATATGTATAATACATCTAATTTAGTCATTTTAATGTTTACAATAATATTGTGTTTGGAATAATTAACCTGCAAATATCATTACTGTAAACACGTCTATATGCGTTAAAACACCTTTGTTATTACAGATTCGATTTGGAAGTACTAAGCCTCTACAAGAAAACGACGTACAACCAAATCCAAAAGTCTTACCATGCGGAGTAGAAAAGCTAGCCAACTGTCATCCGTCAAACGCACTTGAAACTGAATTTAACAACGTTGTGTACGAAACCGAGTCAGCAACGAAAATATACCAGTCTTCGGAGACACTATTTCAGTCAAATGAGACACTTTCTCAGTCTACGGACAATCTTTCTAAGTCTAATGAGATATTATCACATACTACTGATCTATACTGTCAATCAAAAATGACAGAAACGCCGTCTAATGACAAATTATCTCAGTCTACTGAAACAATTTCTCAGACTTATGAAACGACTGAAGCTCGGGTGTATGCCCCTCAAGACCTTGAAGACGTATTATCTACAGAACCAACAGAGGAATCGGGCGATGAGTACCGTGCTACCAACAACCTCACAAGCGATACCGGCGCTATTCGTCGCGTAGGGGACGATAGCGAGCAAGGAATTCCTGATGTATCAGCGAACTCTAGGGCAGATATGGCTATAGATATGACCACGCATGACAGGAGTCTTACCGATACTGAGCCTGTTGAAAAACAGGTCATGCGGCCTAGGTATGAAAGAGAAGACTCTAGAAAAGAGGTTCGGTGAAGAATTGACAATACATTTCATGACTGAATTGTGTACGTATGCTGTCTGCTTGTATTGTATATAGTATGTATTTTTCTTATGTTAGGCGCGGATTTCTCAGCAAGCAATGTTTTGATACTCATCATTTGTGTAACATGCTCATCTCATGGCTTGATACATATTCTTATTTATTGTATAAGCGTGTCTCAACTATGCAATAAATTCTTTATTAAATGTATAATACATCTTGTATGAAAAAATGTCTAGTGATGTATGTGTATAACGTTATATGTTTGTTAATGTCATTCTAATTGTTATTCTTACTGTTGCTTTACCTCAGTTAAAGAATTGAGTCATTTTACGGTATATGTTTGCTCATTCGAACATGCCCGGCGTCTTTCATACAACTTCATATTGCTTCAATTATTTGATTATTATACACAGTATATTCATTTGTTTATAATACATTGTTAAACAAAATCTTTGGTTGTCATTCCCAATATATCGCGTGTTGCTAAAACATGTCGCGATTGGTATTACTTTAAAGCTGCTACGTCACAGACAGCGAGGTACACATGAGGCCATACATCTTGTTGACAATCTTATCAATTGCAGTCAATTAGCAATCGTTCAATGGTTAAATACTATACAAATAACATTATACTGAACGACGCTTTTGGGAAGCCCTCCTAAAATACACTAGCAATTTTACAACAACCGATGAGTTATAAATAGCTAAAAAGCGTCTTGAACGTGACTTAAAATGCACCAAAAGACCTAAACAATGGGGTTTGGAGCTGTGATGATGTGTCAAAATGTTATTTCAGACAGTTGTATATAATGGTAACTTATTTTCATGAATGTGTAACACATTTTTTCATTTTGGCATTTTATCCATCTGTAACCTAGCAGCTTTAAACAACTGCGCTATGTGAAAACAAGAAAACGACTATTTAGTCACATTTAATTAAAAATCCGAATTTAGCTTGTTATTTGTTAAAGGACTTTGATTTGAATATACGAACAGTAAACAAGCTGAAGTACAACACGTTGCTGACAAACACTTTTATTTCTAACGCGAACAAACACCCAAGATGACAAACTATTTTGTATACATGACTTATTATTGCATAGACTAATCATCCATAGTATCGATATGCAGACAGTTTCCGTTCCTTTTTAGCCACACTCACATATGCACTTTTGTTTCTATAATAAGAATAAACTGGGTAATTTTGAATGTATAAATACAACGGTATGCGACAAAATCTGAACGGATTTCCAGTACATTGTTGGAACGCATATAGGGCATGTCTAATAGAGGATATGGCAGTCACGTACACATGTTATATGGTATGATCAATGGTGATTTGTTGTTAGTAGGCAATCAGTCATGACAATATAAGTATTATTTATCCCGTTGTTCAATTTCAAGTCAACTTCTTAAAAAAAAATTCCAAAACATATTATATTTTTAATCTATTTTAATAACGGTTTATTTTTTTAAATACACGCGTATGATAAATGCCCATTGTTTTCTTTTCTACATTATCTTATGTTATACTAACTAAAGTTTATTTGTGTCGTAGTTGTTAATCATTGAAAATGGTTACATAAAAGCAGTAGTTTAAATAAAATGTTTTAAAAAGCTTGAGCTTTTAATTTTAAACAAATAAAGATTTTGACTCTACGACTGTTTTAAAGGCCAAGTAAAATAAAACGATCGAGTTACATACAATATAACACTCAACTTTATAACAAAGATGTTGTTCATGGAAAGACCAACAGGGTCATGATGGCCCTGAACTATCCACTATTATGTGACCTCAAGAGTGGCAACGAGCTAAAACTTGAAACTGCACGACGCACGACGACCTACGTATACTGATCACAATAACTCACTTTGTGCTCCGGTAAGCTTACATAAACCAAATATTTGTTTTTAATTATTTAAGCTTAATACGTATAAACAACAAACTAGTAATCACACATTACAAATTTATAATTTGTTCATGTTCACGTTATAATAAACATGTATAATGTATTCTCTGTCTGATTGTTTTCTCATACGTGCATTTTTCTGTTTTGTTAATTAGAAATTCATGGATGACTGGTCCATGTTCGCCTTGATAACATCTCAACATGAGCTTGCCTTATTTTTGGGAAACCAACAGCCTATTTGAAGCGAAGACTTGGTTTGCCCCACTTTTCATACCTCTGTCGATTTGTTTTCTAATACGTGTATTTTTCTGTTTTGTTACTTAGAAATCCAAGGACGACTGGACCATGTTCACATTGATAACATCTTTACATTAGCTGGCATAATTTTTGGGAAACCAACAGCCTATTTTCAGCAAAGACTTGTTTTTTTTTCCACTTTTCAGACCTTGTACCATTACATGCCATTTGATCTAATCTTTATACAAAGGTATGTACAGTAAAGTTAATTCTTAAGAATGGAGACACGTTATAGTACATTAGTAATTATTCTTATATGTATTACTTGTATTTCTTCGTATCCTAAATCATAAATACTACAATTATTCTAAAGCATCTTAACAAATAAAAATGTCATAGTTTTCATACATAATATAATAACCTAGACACACTGCACGCCAATTCAATAGAACCACAAGCCACTGATACTATAAAAAAAACATCGAAAACCCCAAGGTCAAACCAAGCAAACATTATAGCAACCATACAAATGAACAACGGATCCGCTAACCAAGCATTCACTCAACCAACATATCGACCGAGAGAACATCCAATCAATCAAGCAACCAGCCAACCATCTATCAAACATTAACTTAGTGAAACATCAGCAGCACAAGCAAGGGAGAAACATTATTAAGGCATGTGGTCTTTTTAGAAACCAACAGTTGTATCCCGGATCTCAACAATTTTTGAAAACCGATCTAATTCCCCCGATACAAACAAAGATGACCAAATAATGAACCAATCTTTGTTTCATAAAATAATAACGGTTTATACGGTATGTGACCTTCACACGATTTTTAATGTATGGGTTTTGTTTGCAGCAGCAGGTGAAACAACATAAATGTTCTAGACAGTACACACACATACACAACAATACACACCAATATATAAAACTAGGGTGATCGCATAGGAATGATGAATGCACAGCATTGGATGTCAAAACCAGGTTTTAAGAGCTCTGAAATGTCCACTGACCCAAGAGTAATTAAAAACAACGTTTAAGTGCAAAAAATTAAACACATCCTCATAATCTACAACCAAAACCTACCATCAACAACCAACAGACGTACCAACCACCAATTAAGAAACCATCTCCTGACATACCAAACCACCCATTCAACCATTAATCAATTCCTTTAAAACTTGGAAGCTTACCACAAATGCAACCATTTATTAAACAACTAACCAGCATTCATTTACCAACCACCGATCGATAAACCGCGAACGAACATAATAACTGTCGAACTTCAATCCTACGATAATACAACCGACCAGAACAACAGTTATAACGAAATCGACAAACGATCAATCAACCACAAAACATCAAAATAAGCAAATTCACCATACATGAATACTCTAATCATCTCAACAACAAACTACTTCTAACAATTGAGCATTCCAACTGATCATAAACCATATTTCCAGAAACAAAACCAAGAAATTCACGTAACAACAATTGATCACCCTACCACCAACCAAACAGCAAACCACTATATAACAGCCAACAAGCATTTCAAATAAAATACACTACAACACCAGTTATCCAACCAACTACCAACAAACTAACCACCAATCTTCCGACCTACCACCTACTAATCCTCCATCCACGTACCAACCAACAATCGAACAAACCACCCAACAAACCATCGTGTGAACAACAAACAATTCAACCACCAACCCATGCAGTCAAGCAACTAATATATCATGTCCTTTCATGCCATCCTGTAATATTGTCGTGCAAATTAATTACATAAACACTAGAAACAGTCCCTTACGTGTCCCCTTATTACGGATTCAAGTTCATGGAGTTCTTATAAACGCTTCATATAAGTAAACGGTGAAAGGTGTTGACAATTACGGAAACCTTCTATTTCCATAATTGATCTATATTTGGAACACAAATGTATATATTGCAAAATTCGATCCTCTAAGGCTATGTAGCGAAGATTCCAGGTGCGATATAACAACACGTTTACAATTTAGATCATTTAATTATTATTATAATATGAAACAGAAATTTGAATAGAGTCATAGTACGTTACCAGATTTGTACATGTATATGCTGTAATATTGTTTACGGGAATTATACGTGTTTTCGTCGATTCATTTGTTTTTAAGTTAAATGAGTTTATAATTTTAAGGTGTTCTAGGAAGAGACATTTATTTAGACGCACCTAGTAATGAGATTAAGAGATGCGACGCTCTGTGTCGGGAATACAAGCTAACATGTTTAAAATACTGCAAAGGTAAATATTGTTATCTTATATATACTTAACATTAATTTAAACTGCATATAGACGATTTAATATGATATATTGTAAAAAAAAAAAATTTACACAATATGTTAAGAAATTCTCAACATAAATTATACGTAAATATTATTTTATTTAGCAAAGAACGATTATTCGCGTTCAAAATTTTGGAAAAACCAAAACAGTATTCTTTTGAACGTCCAGAAATACTTTTATCTTTAGTGCGGGCTCCCAAGAGTACTATTATTATGTTTATATATTTGGGAAACCAAAAAATCAGTCATGACTACTTTATCTTTCAGATTATATTCAAACACAATCCGGCGTCGTCATATCTACAGGTACTAATGACTCATTGTCACTGATATTGATTGGAATAGTACTCTTGGCTCTTATAATAATTGTGGGCGTGGTATATAAGACACGACGTTATCTTATGACCTATCTTAAGAAATTGTGTGGTCGTACACGAACCCCTGATCTCAAATATCCTGATTTAGAGACAGGTTATATCGATCTCGACCAAAAGATCAACCTATTGCCCGAAAATAATAATACTGGCGAACTACTCAATAACAATAATACTGGCGACCAAAGCAGTAATGACATTGACAGGAATGAATCCGGCTCTAGAGACCATGACAATGACGATGAAGACGCGCCAAAAAAGCTGCGGAACCCATGCCAGCAATCAAGATAGAACCGTCTCACCACCCGAAGAAGCGATTAAAAATGTGGATTCAGCCGCAGGTTAATACGTTTGCAACCAACCAAAATAATTGTCTATATTCGCCTGTGACATTTAAGTTTCTATTGAACTTATAAAAAACATAGCTCCAAAATTACAATATCGCGGAAGAGAACACTACGAGGCGTAATGCCACTCACGCGAAGCGTACTTTTAAAAAGTTAGTTTTTATCGTTTTAATCTTAGTTCTTGTCCCGAAAGATTCAATGTCCCTAGTAGCAGAATTTTTAAGAGGAAACATGATTAAACATGTTACAAAGTTTGTTTCATAAGCAGATATGTTTATTAGACTGGTGCATATATTTAACCTTTGTCATAAAGCGTACACAGATCGATAACAACTGTACCCAAGTTTAAACAAACCTTTAAACGTCTATTCCAGTTCTAAGGAATGTCAAATGGTATGTTTTAAATCCATGTAAACGTACTACGCACAAAACAAGGCGGACATTTTCAGAAAATCGCATGACCCTTTATCACGAGTGTAAATCACTTCCTGTTTTGTATAATCGCTGTAGTCTTCTAAACAAACCCACTAAGTTAAAATGTCTTCCGATTCACATTGAACGTAACTAATGCAAAGCAAATGAATACTTGTTAAAGAAACGTTCGTCAGCATAGCAATAAATGAACATACTTAAATATCATATATACACGATTTTAACAAATAAAAACGCAGAATTGTATTTAACTGCGCGTCTGTAAAAACACGACATTCATCCATATTTTAGAATTTAAATCCCGGCAAAATTGAAAATAATTTGAGTTAGGTACGATTTATTCAAATGGGTTTTGTTCTGGCTCAATTGGTAAATTATATGTATATGTTTAAATCTTGGTCGTATAGCTTTTTATGTGATATTATTAAAAGCGCTAGAAACATGTTTTTAAAACTGGTGTGTTTCCGTTACAATTGGATCAAAATCTTTCATGCAATGATATTGCAAGGTCTGTGGTTACAAAGTCAAATGCCCGGTTAAAGTTCTTTTATCGAAAAAGTAAATATTTGGATCTTAGCACTAGGAAAACTTTGGTCATGTCCCTGTTTGTTCTTTTTGGTACCCTAGTTTGACTCAATATTGGGAAACTAGGCTTCAGACTTCCCTAAATAAATTGATCATATTTGTCCTAAATATGCATAGCAGGTCTCATGCTGGTATTGAACAATTTTAGTCACTGAAGTGGTTACCTGTTTCTAAGAGAGTAGATCAATTAACTCAATGTCATGTTCATAAGATAAAGTCAGACACATGTCCTGAATATCTTAAGGAGCATTTTGTACCCCTGAATTTGGCCCATGACCGATGTACCAGATCTAGAATGTCTGCACTCCCTGTGACTGGTTCACTTGATAAAAGTTATAGTTTTTGTGACACTGGGAGATTTTCTTTACCAAAAGTTGGAAGTTTTGGTAAGAAATCTTTTGCTTACAATGGTATTGTTCTGTGGAGTAGTCTCCCACAATCACTTAGAGATATTGAATCTTCCCACTCGTTCAAGCATGCCATCAAAACCCACTTAATCGCCAGTTGATTTTATCACAGTCATTTTAACTAAGCTTTAATCATTGTACCTGTTTTATTCCAATTTTAGTTAAACATTGACCATGTTTCACTTTACTGCATATTGATCTTAAATAATTGCATTTTTTTAAATAATATGTAATGTCTTTAAAGTAGTTTGATTAAAGTATGAATGACAAATATGTGATGCAACATTAAATGTGATACTCATAAACATGTGATATATATTATGTGATCTCATTAAGCATTCCTAACTGAACAAGTATTGTTGTGCTTACACGGTATTAATTACCATTGATACAAGTAACATTACTTTCTGTGTCAGGCTGCCAATATATATGGGACCACAATGGAAATAAGTGAATTCATTTTCGCTTTTTGTGTTATCCCTGGTAATGGTTAGCATTTCATGGTAATATTTATNGTTGTTATTTTGTCTAAGTTATCTCTATAACATAAATATGGGGATAAACAGTCACACACATCTCGACCTGTGCTCAAAGACACACTCTTCAAAAAAATTGAATGGGTTGTGTTCATTTCAAACTTGCAATATAAAAAGCTATGACATAAGTTTGAAAACTGAGTTGCTTCTAAGATTATGTAATAGAGAACAAATTCAGTACCTTCAGCGCTTTGATTGTATAAGGCTAAAACCATTTCGTGATTTATATTCGTATATAATGTATAACCTTTTGTAAAAAATTTGCAATACAGTCTTTATTAAATGTTTAAATGTTTCATTAAATTGGTAAATGTTGATCATGTATTGTATGCGAAAATGTCAATTCATGTATATGTATTATGTTAAAATGTTATCTGTTTTATTTCATTCGATTTTTTTTAAAATTATCTTTACATTACCTCATTGAACACATTGTTGTATTGTTTATTCATGCAATGCACTGCGTCTTTCATATACCGTGTAGTCAACATTTTGCTTCAATGTTATGTTGTTATATACACACACGATTTAAATTTGTATAAAAAAGACAGTTGCACAAAGTTGTCGTTTTTTTTATGAAAGGAATTACGCACGATTATTTAGCACTATTAAATCACAACGAATTCTGTTAAAATAGTATTTATACGAGCTCATGATGTACAGTATTTTATGCAATAACGCTTTCGTCGTAAAATATTTTACTATGGTAACTTCTGCATGTGAGTATATTCCAGAATATGCTAAATTTTTGCCATCATTGTGAGACACGGTTTTTTGTATTTCGCCCAATGAAACATTAAGTTATAATGCAACACGAAGAGAACAGAAAATCATATAAAACAGATCGCATGACTGTTGTCTTGTTACCAAACCTTTTTTAAATAAAAATTTACTGAATAACGAACATATAAGCCCATGATGACCCTTACTTTTGACAGTCAGTAATTACAATTTAAATCGTATATATTATCTCACGGATTAGTATAAACAGGTCACATACAACTATTGGTTCCAATTGGACGCGTATGACACGAATCACACTAGTTGTTTTTAATTTAAGTTTCGGTCTTAAACATGTTACTGATGGTTATATTGTTTAACAACTGAGTTATACGAATATAAGTAATACGTTCCTTTGATAACAAAAGGCGCACATTCCGCATTTAACTTGCTTTTTTTCAACACATTCAAATGAATTTAAAATGTGTATAAGTAGTCGAAAGTGCTTAAACGTTGACTTCCAACCCGATCACACAAATTTGATGAGACTTATACAATAAACAGATATAGAAAGATAAGCTAAACGTATAAATGTATGTTGTTTTGTTTTATGTTAAGACCCACGTGTCGATTTTGCGTATGGTATATATAATAACAACATTACCCAGTTAGTTGGATTTCCAGTATGTCGTGTGGACACATATAAAACATTCGGAAGTCTAAACGGCATGTCTGATATGTGAAATATATTTTATGACCATTATATGACTATTGAAGTATACGAAATAAGCAATTACTTACACATTTAACTTGCTTTATTCTTGTTTGTTCTAAATATTACCGATAACACTATTTACAAATATGTTGTATTATTTTCGTTGTATAAATATCGATATCTAAGATTGTGGGATTCCGTTTAAACCGACTCTTCATCATAATTTAAGTCTGCAAGTGTAACAACATTACGTTTACGCAAACATTTTCAGCGTTGCATAAAATGTTATTTAATCTGAGTTTTATATGTCAGAAAATTGTTACAATACAAACCATGGTTTACATATATCATTAAGAGGTCACACCTTGTGGGATCCCAACCCAAAAGATTAATTGAATTACGCACGACCGAGTGTAAAACCGCATCAAACAATAATGGTGTAATTAATGGTATTAGAATATATAGAAGAATTATATAAAGAAATTGAAAGTAAACAGAAATGAGCGCACACGAACATGTGCTATTTAAATAATTGTATAACTTAATTAGAAAAATTGAAGATGTAAATCAACAATATTGTCATGATTTAAGTCTCATTTACGGTATCTAAGCACACATGAATGGGTCCACTAATCATATATATATGAATCACACTTTGGTCTTTTTTCATCGGATATGTCAATGATTCGCCTGTTATATATGATCTGCAGATATGTATCACATTCTCCACTTGGTGTACAGCCAAAACATAAGTTCTTATACTTTTTTTTATCTATTGTGTTTTTGAGCAATTGTTGTAGTTTTTTTAATTAGAAAGTAAAACAACTTATTGTTTATGGTTATCTTTTTTTATTATATGTATGTAAATCGTCAGATATTTCATTATGGAAGAGTAGTTTTTCAGTATAGGCGAAATGGTCATCTGTAAACATCGAACTGACGACCTCATGACAAACAGTTCAAAGGATTCCACCTAAACATCAGGAAAACAATTAGACAATTATGTAATGCGTATCTACAATTCCGTAGTTTCCCATGTCGTCCATATGTTGGGATCCCAGTCATTTGGAAAATCCTTCTGCAAGTTATTAATAGGTAGTGGATAAATAACGTTAATGTATTAGTGTTTTAACATGCCCAGTTACATTATCAAATATATTCACATACTCGCAATCCTTAATAGTCTTATACAAAATAAAGGTTCTTAAAATAGTGTAACTGTTGAAAGACATGGGCTTTAAAATATTGATATCAACTCATTGAAGTTTTGGTAATGATTTGATAGAAGATTTCGGAGACTCGCATAGAAGAAAAATATGATTGCGTTTTCTATTTTATAATAAGTATATTTTATTAGAAATAGAAGTATAGTTACTATATCCTTTTTTCCTCAAAAGGCTTTTCATTTCGTTTTATTATTTCCTTTAAATGTTGTTTCTTTTCCTTTTGTTTGATTTGCTTTTGAAGAATTCCATAATTGTTAAACACTATTAATTTTAAATTACAATTTAATTATATTCCCAGTCAATATATATATATATATATATATATATATATATATATATANAGTATATATATATATATATATAATTTACACTCATTTAGTTGAAAATTATTTACAACAAAAGTTTGTGTAATCATCAGTACCAAACAGCACAACATGTAAAAATACATTGCGCTATTGATTCCATTTGAAAACAACAGCATAACGTTAATATAGAACAGTTTAATATTTCATGATTAAATCAATTTATTTAAAAAATAAACACAATTTGAGAAGTAAACTTACATTTTTTTCATGTTTACAGTGCTTCTTAACATGAGTTCTGTCTTTAATGTACAAACAAATTAAGTCCATAGCTTTCAAAAAAAATACCAAATACACTTTTCCGATGTTTCATGTCTACTACAAAGTTATTATTTTGAATGTTAACATTAACGATACTTGGTTATACCAGCCTTGTCTTTAAATGCGGCACTTCGATGTGGTAAGTTTTGTAATAACACCGTTAAAACTATAGACGAACGCATGGTTTTCCCCAATATAACTTCCCGCATCGTCATTTAATTTAATGATGAATCAGACACAGACAATTTCTGTTTCCCACACAATTTGTTGAAACACACATTCGATCGCAATATTTAAAGAAATGTAATATATAATTTATTACTAAACAACGAGTTATATTCGTGTAGACACAATAAGGACATACTAGTAACATAGATAACATAGTTCCTACGTATGTTGCATACTTACGTGTTTCCCTCAAACCACGCAATTCCATGGAAACTGCTTATCGGTGTTAACCATCACAACAACACTCGACAGCACAATTCGCAAGTTAATGCAGCGTTATTCAAACGTGCTGTCATGTTCGAACAAATAATGCTTTATTAATTTTGTGTAATAATTCAACACTTCTTAAAAGGGCAATCAATTCTTGTTATACATACTTTACCATATTTGGCGTGTTCTGGGAAAACTGGGCAAAATGATTGTGCGTAAATTGTCATCCCAGATTAGCCTGTGCAGTCCGCACAGGCTAATCCGGGACGACACTCTCCGCCTAAATTGGATTTTTGCTAAGAAGAGACTTCATTTGTGCGGACTGCACAGGCTAATCAGGGACGACAATTTCCGCTCTTATGGAATTTTTCGTTTAAATGAAGTTTCTTATTAGCAAAAATTCAATTTAGGCGGAGAGTGTCGTCCCGGATTAGCCAGTGCGGATTGCACAGGCTAATCTGGGATAACAATTTACGCACATGCATTTTGCCTAGTTTTCTCAGAACACGACACATATACGTTTTTAATCAATCACAGTGACCATGCTATTATGATGCCAAAGTTTATTTCTTAACGCTACCGAATAAAATTGCAATATCAACTAATTTGCTGATCTTTCAACAAAATGCTTTTTGAGAATTGCTAATAATGAAGCAAACAAAACTGTCATACAAGTTTTAAAAAATGATATGAAATTAATGAAAAAATTATGTTTTTAAAATATGCAATAAATTCAACATTTAAATTATTTCTCTTTTATTATACCAACCTTAACATATTTGTTTTAAAGTTGCAAATGGTATTAAATGAATATTGTAGTGTAGTCTGTTACGTAATGAAACACTCAACCTTTAAATAGACAACATACACACAAATAAGTGAAATGAATGAAAGACATTATTTTTATTTATCTTATTATGCTCAAATATTTGCACGAATGAAAACAATTAGTACTTAGGTATAACAGCGAGAGAGTTTAGAACGTTTGCCTTTTAATTTTGCACTATGTACACAATAACTTAACGATGACCTGAACAATTGCGCAGTTGGTTATATTTCGAGAAACCAGTTGGCAATTTTGTTCGAGAATTAATTACGTTTGTCAATTTATATAGAAGCTCAGAATTAATAAAAACGACATATGTATTTTT
Organism: Dreissena rostriformis; assembly: GCA_007657795.1. Classification (NCBI taxonomy): domain Eukaryota; kingdom Metazoa; phylum Mollusca; class Bivalvia; order Myida; family Dreissenidae; genus Dreissena; species Dreissena rostriformis. The sequence goes on from VMBQ01002190.1 coordinate 65,045, forward strand.
AATCATAATTGTAGGTTATACAGACATAACTAAATACGAGTCTGCTCCATCCATCGAATGGCTCGGTCAAACAAATTACAACACTTAATAGACATGATAGAGCAAACGAAGAAACAAGACTAAGATTTATTATGCTGCTTGTATATCTTGTCGCATCGGTATTGTCATTTGAGAACGGACAAATTCAAAACAAAACGTTTTCTTATTACATGACTTGTGTAACATGTTAACATTTCTATCATATATGAAGTGTGACTTAATGGCGTTTTCTATGATCAGCCAATATTAATTCGGATTTGTTTCATAGTTTTAATTAATATGAAACTATTAATTACTAGTGTTACATGCATCACTCAAACAGTGTTTTTAGCGAAGCAAGAAAGCATTTTAAAACACAATATTATTTTAATAATTGAATTCAGAGAAAGAACTAATAACGTACTTAATAATAAACCCATTTCAACCATAACAGCACACTTACATGTTTTGCTTTGCTATTCTTCCATGCATGTGTCCATTGTATTCCAGACTACAAAAGGAGTATGTACACACACATATCCGTTTTCACTATTTTTGTAATAAATAATGCTGTATATCGAACAACGACCTAAAAGATACGTCTAAAAGCATAAGTATCGACATAAGCAGTTTGCAACGTCTGTTCTACGGCCTTATATACCGATCACATCGACCATCGTTTGGGAAATATTGGGGTTTCCGCTAAAAAAAATCCAACTCATCATTGATTTTCAATCTAGTGGATGACTCATGTACAGATATAAATGTTATGTTTGTCCCGAAATTTGCTGTTTACCTCTAGCTGATTTACATATCTTAAATATCACAAAACGAGCAAATGCTCGACGATATATATCCGCTAAAGCAATCTAAAATTGAAGGTATGAATCCAGTTCTATCGACCATTGTGTTGTCAGTACATTTCACCCTTAATGTGAGAATCGTCATTAGTGAGTTATTCAAGTCGCACTGAATGTGAGTTTGTCTCATATAGAACGTTAAACCCACATTTAAAGTAAGCATTATCATTTGTGTTGCCAGAAAAGGAAGTCCGCATTCAATGTAAGCATCGCCATTTGTGTTTCCATATCGTTAAAGCCGCATTAAATGTGAACTTTGATCCAAATGAATAAACAATGATTTGAATGTTTGCTAAACATGTACATATGTATGTTGTTATGTATATTTAACCGCCTGTCATACCGTGAATAATGAAATAATTTTCCAAGACATCAAAACATTCCCAATCTGATGTCACGGTAACCTGTCGATCAGCTGCTCTTTAAATCAAATCTATGGTATAAACGGACGTTACGGTAACAAAACAGATAATACAATTTGCTTTATTTAGCTTTTTGGCAAATGCAATTGTGCGCCTCGTCACCCTCCTCTCACCCGCCCACCAGTTCGTTGTTAAACTGTAGTTGGCCATTAACTTTTCGAACTCTTCAGCCAATCAAAAAACGTTAATTTAGGAATGATCCAATAAATTAGCGGTCCAGAAACACACCTTACCTTATGACTATAATGTAATTTCTGAGGAATCCCACATTTGCTATTTCATGTTGGATATTCAAATCAACGCGGACACATATCACACGCCAAAGAGTGTTCCATCAAATAATATCCAATGGATGTTCGAGATTAGTTGTTTCTAAATACGTTTTCGCTACATATGAACTGTTAAGGTAATTGTTATTGAATAATTTGTTGTTAAGAGTTGTATATAAGTTTGACTGTTGTGTTAGTTATTTTTGTTGTTGTTGTTTTTTAAAGGCCAATGCATACAAATATAACGTATTGATATGCGATATGTTTCCGTAGAATATGTTTTATGATACAAGTTTGCATATTTATCATGTATCTCTGGTTTGTGATAAAATCATGGTATAACATTTGTACTTAAATCCTATTTTGTAAAAGTTTGGACAAGTCTAGCATAAAAAACCGATTTATTTACATATGATATAAGAACTTTTAAAATAATTTTATGTGATTAATCGGTATATTTTAATCTTTAACATGTATATTGATCTCTAAGCGATGCCAGGGTTCAATATGTTAAGTGAAAAACCTTTCTATATCAATGAACTGCAATATAGCTGTGCAATTGACGAATCGTTTCAACTAAATACTAAGTCATTGATTACATTTTTAGTCTATTTTGTTTTGTTCAATGGGTAGAAAGGATGTTTACGTAGACCTGCCAACAGGAGAAGAAAAATCATACGCCGAGTTATGTGGCCAATACATCAAAGCATGCATTCGTTAATTCGTCAGAAAGGATCTCTTCATCAACGGTAGTCCATACATACCAGGCAATCAGGAGCCCGCCTTTCCGAGAAGGGCTGTTAATAGCAGTCGTTTAATGTCACCTCTTCGAGTATCATTGGACTCCGGAGCAAAAAGTTTCGACAATGACTTTTATTATGTTTCGACAATTATGACGTTGTGTTTTGGAGTGAGACATGAATATCGACAGACAATAACAATTATCTAGAACAAAGTGGATTGTTAGCTACCGTCAATTCGGACAAACGTAAAATAAAAAACAAGCCAGACGATGTAGTGTCTGTATCTCCGTTTGTTATAGAACTGTTCTGAAAGATCACATAAAGTTTGTTGATACAAAATTAAACGGCATTGTTTGGAAACAAAATGATAAAAAGCTTTTCTTTCTGACGCCATTTGACGACGTTTATCTTTGGCATGTATATAAGCCATCAAAAGCTGTACGGTATTATTAATAGATTTAATAATTTAGGCTATGTATTCATTGCACGTGACATGAACATATGAATACTCTGTAACAAACGTGTACATTATTTTTATGATACATGAATAACAATATTACACAAACAACACAATATTCTACGCAATAAACTTTAATTAAACTTTATCAAGAAATCAAACTACGACAAAATCGAACAAAAATCGTAATTAAGTTTAGAAGTGCATTACTTAGTCATAAAATACAAATATATCATCACCCTTATTGACTTTAGGCAGTTAAGTAGGAGCTAAATACGTCTTATATGCAAAAAAACATTCACATGCCACTGGTAAAGTTGTCAGGGCGCAGATGAATAGGGGTTCATTAGTTTCAGCCGCTATTAAAGCCGTATTAGAACATGCAAAGTGTGTATGGTCGCAGATTAATATGGGTGAATTGCTTATTTAATGCAACAAAACCGTAAAATCACCCCTATACGTTCACTTGAGGGAGATGGATCTGGTCTATTACTTTTAAAACTCAATTATGACTGGATAAGCACATTTTAATGTTAACACTGCGCAGATTGTGAAGGTTGTCGGAATCAAGATTGATAGGACTACATTAGTTCTTTGTCGCACTGAAACCCATATAAGAAGGTGATAAGATTGTGTTTTTTTTTCACGTATTTTATGCCTTTACTCATTTATGCCTAGTGGACTCTTTCATCCTTCTAAATTGGATCAATTTATTTCCAAAAATTAGGAATGTCTAGTATATTTATTTCTATATTTCGAATATTTCTTACAGACATTCCTTTAAGCAAACAGCGCAGACCCTGATGAGACGCCGCTACGCTGTTTGCCAAGGCCTTTTTTTCTAGACGCTAGGCATAAATGGGCTAAGAAGGTATTTAATTAGCACGTACCTCTTTGTGTTTTCTCGATGCAGATTAGTTTAGTTTAAGCCTATTTATTTTAGCTCGATTGCATCGAAAGCCTGGGGTTTGAAACACTCTAGTACTTGATGTCTTTTGGAGAGATCGAAAGAACGCTCCGACAGTGGGGATCAAACCCGTGACCTCCCGGTCGCTAGGCGGACACATATCCATTACACAACGGCGATGCAGATTGAAATCGATCCAATTCGTCTATATTGCATAAAGACCGTATAAGCATATGTGAATGTTAGCTGGGTCCAGCTAAAACTATATTAGAATCTTTGAGATTCTATGGACACAGATGAATATACGTTCATTAAATAAACACCATCGCGAAAAATGAGGCAATGTGCCGGAGAATACACCTGCAAACAATACTCAATGTCTGATGACATAGTACACACTATCTGCGATTGGCAATCAAGTCTACATCAATTGCTTACGTATTAAAACGAAACGAAACTGACTGTGGAAAATTCAGAAATGTGAGAAAATGATTTCTTTTAAAGACAAAGCGACTGTCGATAAACAAGGTCTGTGCGTACTGATTCAACTGATTTATATGTTTTGATAGCGGTGTTTACTATAAGATTAGTATTTATAGAAGACTTAAGTCTAGCTTTCGAGTTTTTAAACGGTTGTATTGCAGTTTCGTTTTCAGTTCAATATACTAAAAGCCTCTTTAACGCTCAAAATCAACGAAAATTTCTGAATATATTTCGTCAAATAAAGTGAACATATACATAATCAGTATTGCTTATAGCAATAGCCAAAATTTCAACGTTACATGTTCTTTGGTAACATAGATTTAACAAGGTACAAAATGCTCTTTTTTATTTTGTGTGGTACAATATGTTTAACACATGTTCATGTACGAATTTAGTGTTCATGTGTGGTATGAATCGATATCGTTGCGGGAAATTAAATTGAATTTATTGTGCCACACAAAAATAACAAAAAACATTCTTTTATCGTGTTTAATCTTTGTTAACCGAGCATGCCCCCCCCCCCTCCCCGAATAACTCGTAAATAGTCAAGTATGTATTTTTAGAACGCTGTCAGTTTCTCAAAGTCTGATTCCTATTTTTAATAACAACACATTCGTGGTAGTGAGATTTCGTGCAGTTAGTCTATTAAGACTGTCTAATTATTGCTTCTCCTGATGAATTTCTGCACGAAAATCTGACAATGAAGTGATATTTCAGTAGCTGTTTGTGTCTATAATTTCACTGAAATGAAAGCCTATTCACAGTCTAATAATATGGGCTTGACAAGTTTGAAAATAAAATCAAACTATTAAAGGCACGTGTTCACTGATTGTGACAGTTTAATGTTTGCAAATAAATGCATCATTGATTTTTTTTAATTTGATTTAAACGTTTGGACTAGCTCCAGCATATAAACCAGCATGGACTATAAGAAAGATATAAACAGAATAAAGGTACCCCCATCGTCAGGGTCACTGTTGCTAAATTATTAAAAGAAAAAGAATATACCGCTGAAATGGTGAGTGTAGGTAGATTACAGGCTGATCTAGTAAGAGGTTGCATTAAAGGCCTGTGGTGTCAAAACAACTTTGGCTAAAAAAGAAAAAAGGGTTTCGCTCGATAAATTAAGTTTATTTGTAGGTAGCTCATATGCATACCAAAGGTAGTATTGCATATATGGGCAATTCGGGTCATTGTCATTGTTACTAAAATGTATGTAGAACAAAAAAATTGGCTCATTTACTTAAAATTTGATGAAGGCTTTATGCGTTTATTGCATGGGCAGGTAGCTTGTATGCAAAGCTCGCTTTCAATTGATTACAATTCAACTGAATTAATCTTTAACAAGTTAAAAAAAATCTTTCTTGGTATTATCAATTGTTAGCTTTAATTGGACTGGTTCGCAGATTTTAGTATTTATAAAAAAAAAAGTCATAAAATTATTTACAACTGCCTGCCATATTTTGTTAGCCAGGGACCTCTACAATCAAAAAAAACGTGCTACCTAAACACCACGCAGGCTTTTAATGGTAGTAATGCAATTGATGATTATCAATTGAAATAGCATACATGTTTAAAAAATTTCTTAGTTTGAAGTGTTATTGTCCTCGTTTAAATATCATGAATACGTACTTTTGGTTTAATGTTTGAAAGTTTGTTTTACAATTGTCAATTTTTTAAACTGTGAACAAGTCACATTAATTTTACATATAATTCATGACACTAGAAATATTTTACTTCAACCATGTCTGTATGATTATTTTAACAGGTGACTGACAGAAAATGAGCATTATGCTCTCAAAGCGGAAGGTAGCTCTTGATGTGATAATTTTAATTATAAACATATTGCGTTAGAAATGTCATTGAGTGTTCAGTATTTAAAATCGATAGAAGTAATGTATATTGCAACGATATGAAAAGAGCACACCTGACTTTAATTTACAGGCGAGTGTGCTTTCAGCTACTACCTGTAATACGATATACCCGTTTACAAAAATAAACGCAACTCAACAAAAGACGACAGCTTAAAGTTAAAGCATATTATGTTAAATTATTGGCTTTAAAAACATGAACATACATTACCTATAAAGGGTTATTTGATCGGGTTGATAGTAATATATGGATAGTTTCAACCTAGCCGTCGATATTTTCACAAAGCGCTTGGCACAAAACAATGAAATACGAGGACGTTAATGACAAAAATCCTTTCGTATAGTTGTACTTAATTGAAAAAGATACCATTGTATCTTATATTGTAATGATACATATGGGGTGTCTTGGGTTTAGGGTGTTGTTTCTTTTGTTCACAATGTTTATAATATAACGTTGAATAGGGAATATTAAAATGTCATAATTACATCTGTATTATGTATAAATCAATGTAGTCATTCAAACCCCCGTTTTTTATTCAAACCGCTTAATTAGCACTAGAACGGATTTCACATATAAAATTGTGGAATTCCGATCTGGTCTTCTGTAATTGATTTAAAAAAAACACCAGTATTTCCGTTTGATTATCTATAGGTATGTAATACAATCTTTCTTAATAATTTTGACTAGCTCCAGCATATAAACCAGCATGGACTATAAGAAAGATATAAACAGAATAAAGGTACCCCCATCGCCAGGGTCACTGTTGCTAAATTATTTAAAGAAAAAGAATATACCGCTGAAATGGTGAGTGTAGGTAGATAACAGGCTGATCTAGTAAGAGGTTGCATTAAAGGCCTGTGGTGTCAAAACAACTTTGGCTAAAAAAAAAGAAAAAAAGGGTTTCGCTCGATAAATTAAGTTTCAATGAAGATTACGTGCTCTGATTTTATTTGTAGGTAGCTCATATGCATACCAAAGGTATTATTGCATATATGGGCAATTCGGGTCATTGTCATTGTTACTAAAATGTATGTAGAAGAAAACATCCGCTCATTTACTTAAAATTTGATGAAGGCTTTATGCGTTTATTGCAAGGGCAGGTAGCTTGTATGCAAAGCTCGCTTTCAATTGATTAAAATTCAACAAAATTAATCATTAAAAAATTTACAAAAATCTTTCTTGGTATTATCAATTGTAAGCTTTAATTGGACTGGTTCGCAGATTTTAGTATTTATAAAAAAAAAAGTCATAAAATTATTTTCAACTGCCTGCCATATTTTGTTAGCCAGGGACCTCTACAATNAAACACTCTCATCTCTTGGTTCCATGCAGTAATGGTGGGACTTGCAGTTCTTTATGGGTGAGTATTACTACCAGCCATGCGTCATAGAGGAGACTATAAGCACAGGCATGCGCTTTTTTGTTCTCAGTGCTTTAATCTAGGTCGCCATTTTGAGTTTAATAATAAAAAAAAGATAGTCCCAATGGTACAGAAATATTTATATTTGCGTAAATTAAAAAATATTATGAAGACTAAAACAAACATCTAATTTTCTACAATATAACACACAGGAAGATACTAGTTTGCATCCCATTCCCATATCACATGAGACTCTTTACTTTAGAGTTGTTCCTATTTCACATAATTCTGATGATACATTTTAATTTGGTGCTTAAGAAACTATTTAAGAATGTGAACTGGTTTTCTAGGGGCGTGACAATTAAAATTATGTGTGTGTTCTTTTTGCACTATTTGAAAATCAAGGGCGGCTGAAAACCTGATAAATGGTTAACATTGTGATCCAGTTTGATTTTTAGCTCACCTGGCTCATAGTGAGCTTTTATGATCGCCTTTGTCCCTCGTTCGTTGTGCATTGTGCGTCATCAACATTTACCTCGTTAACACTCTTGAGGCCACATTTATTGTCCGATGTTCATGAGAGTTGGTCAGAAGATTTGTCCCAATGATATCTTGGCCGAGTTCGTATAGACTTATATAGTAAATCTCTTAAAAAATCCCTGAAACCCCAAGTCTCAGAGGTTAATTATATGGTGTGTAACATCATCTAGTGGTCCTCTTCAAATAGTTCAAATCTTGCCTCCGGGTTTTAAACAGGCAATGCTCCATGGGTAACCAGATTTATAACAAAGACTTCAAATGTATTTTTAACCGATAATTTTAAGTGCGAAGTAAATATTGTGAATGTTATTATCATAAAAAAGAAGCAGTGTTCATAAAATACATTAACAAGATTATTTTCAGTTAGTTTCTTTCCCAGAAATACTTCTTGGGAAGATTAAATGTTGAAAAGTATCACCTCTATAATTTGCTAACGGGTATTAGTACTCCCTACTTACGATTTCTTATTGATTACTACAAATCTTTAAAGGGTATTTTCAAATGCCCCTCTTATCTGGAGCCCTACCGACAGGAGATCAAATACTATTCTTCTTCAATATCAATCAATTACTTTCATTGCGCAAACATATTGCATGAATTTCACTCTTTGAGTGTAGAACAACATATTTGTCTCTGAAATAAGTTTGAAATTCACGACATTGTGTTATAGAAGTATATTTTTCGTAAAATATAATTGTGTGCATTTATACTGTAATGACATGAAAATATTTTTTTAAAGATTAAACGTAATAATAATCGTCTACTGAATGTAATAACTAGGGTAACTGACAGTTTGTAAATTGTTCAGGAATGCATATTTTCCGAAATACAGTAAGAGCACTTACGTTATTTTTTGCATTAAAAATATTTCAGTGTTGAAATTAACGTAACTGCTCATTTCTTAATTATTTATTGTTTTAAAAAAGATATCTCAATTTTGAGTTTTTGTTGTTTTTTTTCAAATTGTATTATAATACTAATCAGAAAATTGGAATACGGAAAAATGTTTATTATTAAGTTTTTTGCTTCTCCTGAAAATTGTACAAAATGTCAGTTACGCTACTTTTTACATTCAGAAAATGACATTGTTCGCTAATGTCAATTTGGAAAATTTGGTAAAAACATTATTTTTACCAAAAAGGTTGTCTTAATATTATAACAGTTGATGTATGTCACCTTAATTAACACAAAAATGTAAAAAAAATAAAAATGTATAAAAATGTCAGTTACATGACTTATTACATTCAGTAGACAGTATGTTTGAACTGTGTATCTGCTTTTGCATTGCAGTATGCACCTAAGCTGTGGCCATGGTGCTGATGCAGTTATTGGTATCTTTGTTGTATTCCTGTCCTACATTCAGTTGCATGTACACAGAACACATGGATCAGTGATTACATGTTGAATCATAGAAATGCCCACTACAATGCTCCACCCAGATTACATTTTTTTCATGTGAACTAAACATGAACAAAAAGTAGTAGTTTTTTTATTACAATTAAAGGTAGTTTTTTTGTGTGTTACAATGAATGTTTTTTATTTGGCAGGAGGAAAACATTCAATTTTCGTGAAACTTGGTCAGAACATTTGTCCCAAAATATCTTCATTGGCTTATGGGCTATCAATATCTTATTTTGGATGTGTCATCTTATAGTTAATTGTATTCAGACTCAGTGGTCTGATTATACCTTGTATGTTTATGGGTTCTTTTGGAGGAAAGCAAAAAGCAAGCATTTACAAACATTCTAAACTTATTTATGAATGGTTTTATTAAGACACGTTCTGTCTGAACATTATCCCTACTATTCCCTAGTAGGAAATCTTCAGGTTGAGTCTGACTGGAGTTTGTGGAGTACTACATCTTGTTCGTGTTAGTTGTTTTGTTTGTTAGTACCTTTGTACCTTACTGTTTCTTTACTGTTTCTTTCTTCATGATCATCAACATTTTTTCACAAAACCTTAAGAAGGAAAGTTGGAAATACGTTACATTTTGTATCTGTTATTGGTATTTACTTGCTCTTTTTCCATATACATATATATATAGCATTTTTATGTCCCCCAGTCTATACTGGGGGACATATTGTTTTTACCCTGTCTGTTTGTTTGTTGGTTTGTTTGTTTGTTTATTTGCACAAACTTTAACATTTTCCATAACTTTTGCAATATTGAAGATAGCAAGTTCATATTTGGCATGATGTGTATCTCATGGAGCTGCACATTTTGAGTGGTGAAAGGTCAAGGTCATTCTTCAAGGTCAAAGGTCAGATAAATGGGTCAAAATCGCTCAAAAGCAGACATAGTGTTTCACAAACACATCTTGTTTAAAGTTCAACTTGTCTTTTAAATATGAGAATATCAACAGTTTGTCTGATGCAAATTTGATTGAATTACTGCCATGTTTGTACTCTGTTACAAGCATAAGTGCCTTATTTTAAAATGTTGAGGTCACATTTAGTTACAGCTTTGTCCATCCTTCACTCTGTATGGAGTAATTCTCAGCAACAACTGGCTTTAATTAAGCCAAATTTTATAGAAAGCTTATTTTCAACAGAAGTTGTTCCATAACAATGGGCTTAGATGATTTTTGTTGTGGAACTTAGAAGTATAACAAACTTAGTATTAATTGACAATTCATAAATAGTCTGGACTAAATTTCAGCAACTTCTAGCTGCAATCAACCAAACTTTTTTCAAGTTTCTTCAAACGAACCCCTGCGAAAAGTATTCTTGAAATTTCTTTTGTCCTACCATTATTATAGAGCTTCAAGACATAATCAAAAACCATTTTGTAATTAAGATTAGAACATTATTAGAATATCCTAGAAAATATATTCCAGAATAAGTGCACTTTTGTTATATTTTAGAAAATGGATTCTATAATCCATGCATTTCTATAATACTACAGAATATTACAATGAGCAATCATAACATATAAGAACCCATAATAAAATAATTAAAAACGTAATGGTCACAAAAGTCTTTATAATAAGTGTAATTAATATATTTATAGAAATCATGATCATCACATTATTAAAAAACAATATCATCATTATTCATTATCAGTATCATATACCTACAAATAGCTTTAATTTAAAATCATCATCATCTTCTTCATCATCATCATCTTCTTCATCCACCATCATAAAAAATATTTAATTCTTCTTTTGAATTTTCTTGAATAATTCTACAAATTTATTTTATAATTATTCATGAATAATTTTAGATTCATTCTATACATATTGGGGAGTTGATGTGTAGAAAATTAAGGAAGAATTGCTAGAAACAAATGTCTTGAATCATTTTATAATCATTTTAAAATCTTGATTCAAGAAGTGGAGATGCACATTGGGGAGCATTTGTCAGTTTTACTGATATCGTTGTGTAATAGTCATAACAGTGACATGGCAATAATATTAATATCAGCAGTGTTGATCTGAATTGGTGTTCATTGGTTACTGTTTTAATTAAACATTACAGATTTGGTATGCACATGTACATATTGACCGGTTATGGTTTGAAAGAATGTATTGGGATTTAATTATGTTATCATTATACCCCCCCCCCTCTTGAATCACCTTGTCTATTTGCCTGTCTGTCTGTTTGTCTGTCTGCTGTCAGTAGATGCCAATTTGTCTGGAGCAGTTCTCCTACACTTTTCAACACACAAAATTTATTTAAAACTTGCTTGGATTCTTCCTTATAATATGACATTGTGCATGTGAGTTTTTTGTCTTCCTACGTTAAAAATAACAACATGTTATGGCTCTTGTTCAACTTAGAATTTATGAAACATAATTATTGCTTCTCCTGACTTCATTAGGAAAAATATACATACTTGAAGCAACAATGTCCAGATGTATATATGCCTTAATTTTTCTGGTCAAAAGCTGGACTCTTCATGCACATTTTAACTTCTAACAGGACTGAGGACACCTAAAAATGATATTTTATTACAGTTAAGTGGATTGTGGTATGTTTGTTTTATATATGTAATTGGCATCCAATCAGGACCTTTTTCTGTAGGGGTCAAAAACTAGGTCACTAGGACTAAAAATGCTTGTGAACACTATATTAAGGCAACATTTATTGCCCAAACTTCATGAAAATTTATGAGAACATTTGTCCCAATGATATTTCAAATGAGTTTGAAACTGGGTCATATGGGTCAAAAGCTGGGTTTCTAGGTAAATTTAAAGAAAATGCTTTTGAACCATCTGGAGGCCACGTTGCTCATCCAATGTTCATAAAACGTGTTCAGAACATTTGTCCCAATTATACTTTGGCCACATTTATTACCCAAATTTCATGAAAGTTTGTGGTAACATTTGTCCCGATGATATTTCAAATGAGTTTGAAAGTTGGTCATTTGTAATCAAAAACTAGGTTCTTAGATGAAATTAAAGAAAAAGCTTGAGAACACTATCTAGACCACATCTATTGCCAGATATTCATAAAGTTGTGGGGTTATTAATTGGGTCAATAGGGCAAATTAAAGAAAAGGCTTGTGAACACAGTAGATGCCACATGTATTTTCAGGATTTCTTAGAAACTTGGACAAACATTTGTCCCAATTATCAATTGAGTTAGTAACGGTTCACCCGGTGTCAAAAACCTGGTCAAATTAAAAAAGAGCTTTTTAACACTCTTGAGGCCAAATTTGGTGCCCAATATTTATGAAACGTTATGTGAACATTAATTTTGTTTGAAGGAATTATGTTAGTTTTGATTTCAGTCCATTAAAAACCATGCTTACCATAAGGCAGGGCAGTTTTCCTTATCTCTTAATAATTTGGCTATAGTAAAACTGTTTGATCACTCTCGAACTCACATTTGTAACTCACTCATCATGAAATATGCTGCAAATATTTAAAAAAAAATTATGTTGTTATGATATCTGGACTGAGTTAAAAATCATTGTGGTTTCTTGAAAAACATGGCTGCCAGATGTTGGGGCAGTTTTATTGTTTACTAGTGTACACTGCAGCCTGCTCAGAACAGTTAATATCCTCAGTGTGTCAGGTGAGCACATTAGGGTCTTTGGTTTTAATGTCATGGCGGTGGGACAAACATCCCAAAAGCAGGATTTTCCCTCTTTAATTAGGACAAATGGCATGTTTGTCCAGATGGTTCATATATGGTATGGAACACTGTATATTGGCCCTCTACTTTGTTTTATCAGGAACATTGTATATTGGCCCTCTACGTAGTTTCATGATATCATTACCCAGGGGTAAAAAAAAGTCTTGACACACCCAGGGGTTGGGATAATTTATGTAGACTTTTATAGAAAACTAGCTAAAAAATATTTATGTCTAAAACCACAAGGCCATAAGGTTTCATGTGATGTAACATGGTATCATGGTTATTTCTTGTTACGTTGTGCTTATAGGTATGTGTATTGAAATTTTATGTTGATTATTGCTTTTTAGGTTGTAGCACTTTAAAGGGACATTTTGATTTTTGTTGATTGTTTCCTATTGCCATGGTATTCTGCATCCAAAATCAAAGTTTAAAATATACTAAATCATTAAGGATTCTTATACATATTTCATATTGCCAACCCTTAACCTTGTTCATCCATTTTTTCATA
>VMBQ01002190.1:79130-91448 GCA_007657795.1 Dreissena rostriformis
GTCCGTCCGTCCGTCCGTGTGTGCGTCCGTTAGACTTTTGTTTGTTTACGCGATAAACTCCACAGTTTTCATCCGATTCTTTTTAAACTTGTTCAGTGTCTTTATATTAATGAGGACTCGAACCCTATTGAAAATGGGTTACATTAGACCGTCCGTCCGTGCGTGTGTAGACTTTTTCTTGTTTACGCCATAAACTCCACAGTTTTTATCCGATTCTTTTAAAACTTGTACAGTGTCTTTATATTCATGAGGACTCGAACCCTATTGAAAATGGGTTACATTAGACCGTCCGTCCGTCCGTGCGTGCGTTAGACTTTTTCTTCTTTGCGCGATAAACTCCACAGTTTTCATCCGATTCTTTTCAAACTTGTTCAGTGTCTTTATATTAATAAGGACTCAAACCCTATTGAAAATGGGTTACATCAGAGTAAAAAGTCCAGAATTATCGCCCCTTGAATTTGTATTGGTCCGAGGCATTTAAGTAGGTTGTTTAATTGGTTGCAATTATAAATTTAAAATTAAATAAAATATAAGCCATCTGATAATTCATTTGGCAAGGATGAAAGGATTTGTGTTTTCAGTATTCCCTTGCATGATGACTTTCCATTCCATTGACATTCCAGCCAGTAGAGCGATTCAGGCCCTCATGGGCCTCTTGTTATTCAAACCGCTTAGCGCTAGAACGGATTTCACATATAAAATTGTGGAATTCCGATCTGGTCTTCTGTTATTGATTTAAAAAAAAAACACCAGTATTTCCGTTAGATTATCTATAGGTTTGTAATAAAATCTTTCTTAATATGCTGTAAGGTAAGTTTTGATTCGGATTTTGAAGCACCTGACACATGCTGATACCGGGAGGCATATAGCAATTGAACTGTCCTTTCGCTCTTCCTTCAATCCGTACAAGATTGATACTAAATAAAACAGTTAGTTTAACATCAATAATGCTACATACAAAGCTGTGATACTTGCGTGGCTTTTACATATTAACACTCTCAGCACAAACACATCACATTATCTTTGTTTGACCTTGATACTGGTTTACTTTTTGAACATAGAAAAAACCAGAGGGCCAAACTGCTTGGCTTACCCAAAATGACGTGTATTGTCTAGCTTCAATAATGCTTCCAACAAAGCTTTGATACTTGCTTGGGTTATCAATGAACACTCTCAACATAGCCACATCACCTGAACTAATTTTGACCTGTATATAGACCTTATTGTTTGATAAGACTTACTTAAATTGGCCTATCAATAAATACTGACCATCCTATCATCGGTGGCGTCATCGTTAATTTGAACGCAGCATTTTTTATGTCCCCCACTATAGTAGTGGGGGAAATATTGTTTTTGCCCTGTCTGTTGGTTGGTCTGTTGGTTGGTCTGTTGGTTTGCGCCAACTTTAACATTGGCCATAACTTTTGCAATATTCAACATAGCAACTTGATACTTGGCATGCATGTGTATCTAATGGAGCTGCACATTTTGAGTGCTGAAAGGTCAAGGTCATCCTTCAAGGTCAAAGGTCAATTATATGGGTCAAAATCGCTCTTTTTGGCCATAACTTCTGCAATATTCAACATAGCAACTTGGTATTTGGCATGCATGTGTATTTCATGGACCTGCACATTTTGAGTGGTGTAAGGTCAATGTCAAGGCCATCCTTCAAGGTCAAAGGTCAAATATACGAGTCAAAATCGCAATAGGGGACATAGTGTTTCACAAACACATCTTGTTTATTAATATGTTTAACCAGCGGATGAACACACAAGCTTACTTGTTAGGCCCCACATTACAAATTACCAACACTATAAAGGAAAACCACACACAAAGAACCGAGATTTAAAAATGCGCATAAGCTCATTTATTTCGGATGTGTACATTGAATCCTTTTTTTCGGCGACACTGTCTATTACATATTTTCACAACCATATTTGGTCAAGTGTAAATTAACGTATAAGGCACACAGTGGCATTATTGATTTCCCAACTGACAATCAAACCGTTGTTGCTTCACAAGCATTTTGCAATCATGCAAATATGATAAATTTTCAGACAGCGTCTTTCAACAAAAACGAAAACACATACAACATATTGGTTGTATTGAAATAAAGGGACTTTTTCACAGATGTTCGTATTAAAAAAAAATGTTACAAAACAGTTATATTTGGGACAGTTTTAAGTAATTATTAAAACAAGGTAAAAAATAAAACTGCTTTGGGGATCGAACCAATGACCTCTGGTAGCAAACATTAACTCGCTACACGAAAACACGCAGGCTTTTCAAATCTATATGGTAGTTGAAGCCCTATGTCAGTAATACACGTTTTTGCTAAATAATCGCTAAAAAGTCCACTTAAGATCGACAAATCGCAGTGTGTTTGTTACTTCGGTAAACTGAGTTTAAAGGAAAAATTACTTTAAAACATAAAGTGTTTGCACGAAATGCCGAAGTGATTTTTACTTTTGTATTATTTTAAATTGAACGGTTAGTACCTCAATGAAGACTTGCTTATGACCCTGTTCATGTTGGTTATAGTCATTATTGTAGTTTTCGTTGATTTCTTCCGCTGTATCTTAAGTCTATGTCAAAATTGAATTTAAGAAGACTATGCCGAAAGGCTGCACAACTTAATAGAATGTATAGTAAGTGAGTTTTGATTGACTGTGATATCAGGCTTGGCCAATATGACGAAAAGTCAGACTCTTTAGATACTACATCACTTCAAAGGTTACCAACCACAAACTCTCTTTATCTTGTATCAAACGATTTAAATGTATTATTTTTATCTTGCAAAGACATTTCGTCAACATAATTTGTGTGTAATGGCTATATAGAATGAGTTTTTCCATGCACGCGGTATATTTTATGTATAAAGGGCATGATGCTGGGTATACACAAATAACCCCATTGGAAGCATATGTATTTCAAACGCCGACAATCGGCATCGCCTGACATCTCCCTTCTCGAAAAACAATATTTATTATACACCTCAATTTCGAATAATGTAAATAACATACCCCGCGAGTAAAACAAATATTATTTATTTCATTTACTATATAAAACATATGGTCAATGTATAGATACCAATATTGATAATGCAAACAATAACTCAAATTTCATTTGAACGTATGGTATTTTCTGATTCAGGTTACGTGTGAATACATCACCCTGTGTTCTTTCGAAACATTTTCAACAAAACAACACAATGTCGGGCTTAGCAGATGTATTTTCTGAACAAGAAAGAACGAATTGGTTGAAGGCGTGTCTCGGACTTAACATTGCAAAACATGCTTTAGAGCAGTTCGTTGACAAAGAAGTGAAGGACGTTCAGATCCGAATATTTCAATCTGTGCGATCGAGGCTTAATCTACCGGCAGCTACAATATGCACAAACTGTAGTACCGCCAACTTGTTGAAGTGTCCCACATTGAACGTATGCAAGAAGCGAGGTAAAAATGTCTGCAGATCCATGCATGACACAGTAGCCAAACAACCCAGACCATGCAACATTAGGATGTGTGATGAAATTCGTGATGGAATTATAAAAGAACATCGTTATGACCAGCCTTCATGGAAGAATACGTCAGCTGAACAATGGGCAAGCAATCATTGGGAGATTGCGAAATGCTTTTTACCTCCAGACGGGTATATCGGGGTGGGTTCTGCACAGGGAACAGATTTCAACGGTATCATCAGTGTTATGCTGAACTGCAAACACTTCGACAGCAAGGTTTCTTTTACTGTCGCACAGCCTGGGTCGTCGTGTCAGTTGTCAAAGGTAGATTCTTATTTCACCGTATTGCCACCGTAAATAATCAGTCAATTTAACTGGGATAAATCACATTTTCGATATCTTATACATTTGTAGAAACGAATTTAAAGAAAAGAACAGACATTTTATTTAAGGCTTATACATATGTACAAAGTCTTAATACATACAATATAGAAGTTAGTATGACACGTTTCCAATACATTTAAGTTCAATACAAATAAAAAAATCATATAGAAAACTTTCAAAACATATAGTCTTTAAATAACATAAAGATTGTGTAAGTAATACCGGTTATATGGTATTATTGATCAATGAATTGCGAATTACAAATGCTTCTTTTCAATATTAACACAACTTTACAATGAGTGATAGTGTAACCTATGTACAAGTGTAATTGAGTCAAATAATGTATGTGTTTATTCGGCCAGGCACGAGAAATAGGCAGAGCTGTTCGTCATAATTCCGATTGTAAAATGAACAATAACGATCTGCAGAACGCCTTTAGCACGTTGATTGGTCTTCTTAGTGACCCGACATGTTTAGGTCAGGATGGACACGCACAAGAGGCAATCAGAAAAATAAAACAGGTTATTTAAAAAATAGACTAAATTTGAATTTGCTTTAACATCGTTTGGGCTTTTTCATATGCTGAAATATTTTAATTTATTTGTGTAAACATTTTTATTCATAATTAAATACATGTTTAGTCCCTTAAACTATCGTTTATTCTACAGCTTCAAGTTGACTGCTTAAAAATAACAGAGGCAGAAATGAGTCAGTTACTGAAGAATGCACAGGACACATTGAACGAAATGAAGCAAGTGGCAGATGAATCGATGAAGGAGATGAAAGCTTTTGTAGAAAACTTCTATAAGAAATACGCAGCACTGGAGGACGAGGACTACGAACGTGCTGTGAAAGGTAAATCTCAATACGTGCAAGTTATGCAGTAAACCATTGAACATTGGAAATATAAAAATAATTATAAAAGTATATAAACTGATGTTTGTAATAGTATTGAGTATAAAGAGTAGTCAGGAGATTACTACTAATGTGCATACTACTACTACTACTACTACTACTACTACTACTACTACTACTACTTCTACTACTACTACTACTTCTACTACTACTACTACTACTACTACTACTACTACTACTACTACTACTGCTACTGCTACTGCTCCTGCTGCTACTACTGCTTCTGCTACTGCTGCTGCTACTGCTGCTGCTACTGCTGCTGCTGCTTTTGCTACTGATATTGCTACTGCTGCTTCTACTGCTGCTGCTGGTACTGCTACTGCTGGTACTGCTGCTGCTGCTACTGCTGCTGCTGCTTCTGCTGCAACAGCTGCTACCACTACCACTACTACTACCACTACTACTACCACTTCGACTACTACTTCCACCACTACTACTACCACTACTACTACCACTACCGCCACCACCAACACAACCACCACCACCACCACCACCACTACTACCACTACTATCACTACTACCAAAATTTCTACTACTACTACTACTTCTACTTCTACTACTTCCACTACTACCACCACCACCACCACCACTACTACAACTCCTACTCCTTCTCCCCTACTACTACTCCTCCTTCTCCAACTACTACCACTACCACTTCTTATACTTCTGTTACTGCTACTACTTCTAATACTACTACTACAACTAATACAACTACTCATACCACTACCACTACTACTACTACTAATACTTCTACTTGTACAACTACTACCACAACCATCACCATCACTACTACTACTACTACTACTACTTTTACTACTGCTACTACTATTACTACTACCATTACTTCGATAGCTGATTCTGCTTATGTTGCTGCTTCTAATACAACTACGACTTCGTATACTACTTCTTCTATTTTAACTATTTTTGCTTATTTTACTGCAATATGTCTTATTTTTTCAGACTTTGTGAGGCGATTAAAACAGCATTACAGTGTCACGCTGGGTAAAGTGTCTATATCAACATTATTTCCTAGCAGCGATGAATCTCTATATCAACTCTATGCAGCTCCATCAATATACCGAATAGTTGAAAACAAAGACAGGGACAAATCTGAACAGGAAGTCACAGCGTACTCACACATTTTTTATACAGAAAATAATGAAAAACTGAACAAACGGATAGTTTTGCAAGGTGAAGCTGGCATGGGAAAGTCAACGTTTGCTTCTAAACTGGTATTGGACTGGTGTAATTCAGGAGAAGCATTACCAACACGCTCATTTGTTGACACAAACACTTTGCAAAAATTTACAATTGTATTAATGATTACTTTGCGAGATTCTGATTGTGAACGTGAGGTGACGAAAATGATCAAAGAACAGTTAATCGACATGGTTTATGCTGATACAGAGCGTAATGACGCGTATGAAATGCTGAATACAATGATGCAAAAAGAAATATGTTTGGTGGTACAAGACGGGTTAGACGAGTGGAAGGATCCTCAAGGGAAACTAGCTCAGCCTATAATGGCTTCATGTTACAGCCAGTGTACAGTTTTTACTACAACACGGCCATGGAAACTGACTGACGAACGCATCAGGAAATCTCAATTTGACAGCTTATTTGAACTGAAAGGAGTCAGTGAACCATATATGCTGTGCGAAAAAGTTCTGTATAGTTTAGGGTGCGAAACACCTGATGAATTTACAGATTATGTACGAGAAAAGAAACAGATGATTTACTTTTGTCGCCAATGTTGCTGTCGCTAATTATATGTTCATGGCTCGACGGAATACGATTAACACGCTCGCTGTGCGAGGTATACGGTGTTTTAATAGACGGACTTTTAAAAAAGGCGAGCGACGCGCAGAGCTATTTTGTGGAGCCTCCTTTTCGTTGCTTACAAAATACACGTTACTTTCAACAACATTTAGAACATTTGCAAGCCATTTCCAAAACAGCATTTTCGATGATGTTTTCAGCAGAGCGGGAACATTCTCTAGTTATTAGTGATCAAGTATTCTCACGATACCTGACACAACAACAAAAAGACTTTGCACTTAAGACAGGTATTCTATCAGAAAGAATATTTTCCTGTAGGACCTATCAACGATCAACGTGCTCATTTATTCATAAAAGTGTACAAGAATTTCTAGCTGCACTTTACATTGCAGGCAACAATGCAGATCTTGGTGTGGTTTCTAGATATATGACCGAAACCTCTGATGCAATTTTTGAAACTAATATTTTCATTTTTTTGTGCGGGTTAAACATTTCAGCAGCAAATGCGTTGTCAAGGACAATAGACAGTAGTATTAATATTGAACGTGAAGACAAAATAATCAGTATTACTGGTGTTACTGGTATACAGGGGTTTATAGAAGCTCAAGACAATGTCCAGAATCCGAATGATATTGATCTGAAACTCAGTCGAATTATTTATGACAAATTAATCAGTATTACTGGCGTGTACATACGGGGGTTTATAGAAGCTCAAGCCAATGTCCAGAATCCGAATGATATTGATCTGAAACTCAGTCGAATTATTTATAGTTATGATGATTATTTCAATAAGCTCGATGAGTATTTCGCCAAAAAAGCTTTTTTTAGCATCATGCAAATGAACAACTCAAACGCGAGGCTTTTGGATCTAAGGGATCTATGGAATGTGTCTGACTTACCGGAAACACTAGCCTGCTTACCAGAAACGTTAATGTGCAAGGATGAAGGTGTGTGTCGTTTGGATTTGTCTTCCTTTCGAAACCTTGAGAACTTACGTACAAATCAACGTATTTCAAAAACTTCAATTCAGCTTGATAAGCTAAACATTCTTGAAATGCACCACGACTTTGATGTGTTGGACTTGTCGTTTTATCCTAATGTGGAGAGTCTGAAACTTAAATATGGAATCAGGCTTCGACAAAATGCACTCCATGGACTTGCGAAGCTGAAGAGTCTTGTGTTGGAAAATTGTAAGTTTGATTGTCCGTTTGAAGAGCTGTACCTTTCGTGCTGGGACTCGCTGAAGAGGCTTGTGTTGAAACATTGTTGGTGTGAAATGCTGGACCTTTCGTCTTGGCCAAACCTCGAAACTATAAATCTTCATGGAAAAAGAGAAATCACGCTTCACTCGAATACCTTTAATTCACTTTCACATCTGAAGGAAATAGTATTAGATTACTGTATTATTGAAGGATTGGATTTATCATCTTGTCCCAATCTCGAAACTATAGAACTTCATGGAAATATCACGCTACAACCTACTGCTCTCATTGGACTCTCGCTACTGAATGATCTGCAGTTGTATGTAGAATGTGTATGTGAGCAGTTGGACTTATCATCGTGTTACAATCTGAAGCGACTCACTTTGTCGGGTAAAAGTAAATGCCAAGGATTGGATCTATCGTCTTGTCACAATCTAGAATACATCGTCATTATTGGGGCAACCACAATTTTGCAAAATGGCTTACGTGGGCTTTCAAAACTGAAGAAGCTTTATTATGAATTCACATCCAATAGTTTGGGGCGGTTTTCACGTCGCAATCCAGAACAAAATTATGTGTCAGGAAATATTACGCCGGAGTTAAGTGAAGGACTTACAGTAGACTTATCATTGTGCATAAGTCTTCTTGACGTACTTCTCGAAGGAGAAATCACCTTATGTCCTCAGGGACTTTTAAACCTTAAGCATCTACACACTCTTACATTGAATTGTTTCTGTGATGGGTTAGATTTGTCTACATGTGATAATCTAAAGAGTGTGAGCATTTGTGCAAACATCGATGTACCACCGAGCAGAAAACGCGCAGGAAATTTTGAGAAATTTAATTGCAGGGGCAGCGATTACAGACGGCAAACAAACACGGTGCGTGCTAGTGGTAATACATGTATCACATTACTACCCACCGGTTTGAATGGACTTGCAAATCTGGAATCTCTTGAACTTCTGTGTAAGTGTAATTCGTTAGACTTATCGATGCTTGCTAATCTTGCTAATCTAGAATATTTAGAACTGGGTTCAGGTATTACATTGCTTTCTAAAAACATACCGACATTTAATCAGATGAAAGTTCTGTACTTGTGGACCGAGTGCGAAGGTCTTGATGTATCGTCATGTCGACAACTGCATTCATTGTATCTTGGAGAGAATGTGACTCTTTTACCCGACGGGTTACGTGGACTTAATAATCTGCGAAGATTATTCATGTGTGGTCAAAGTGATGGACTGGATTTGTCGTCGTGTAGAAATATAGAGTACCTATTCGTCGGCAGACAAGTGATCCTTAAACCAACTGATTTACACGAGCATGTCCATATTATGCACCTTACGTTATGCTGCAAATGTGACATGTTGGACTTGTCAGAATGTCATAAACTAAGGATATTGTGCCTCACTGAACAAATGAGAGTGTCATTAAGCTCACTGACAAAACAACAGGCGCTTGAGAGAAGATGTTATATGTACGAAATAACTGACCTGTGCCTTATTGAGCCAGTGCATCTGTCACCACAGTCACTTCCGTCACTTAAGACATTGAAGCATTTAACACTAGGAAGTAAATGCAAAGACTTCGACTTGTCACTTTGCCGCAAACTCGTAACGTTAACTTTGATTGAACCAGTCTCTATTCCACTGAACAATCTTAAAATTCCTGAAAAGCTTGTGCTTCTCGAAGTAACACCTTCGTTTGATGTGTTTGAAATGGTAAATTAAGTTTGAATAGTCTTACGAAACATAATAGAGACCAAGTTAAAGGTAAATATGTATTCGAAACAGGATATTTATTAATTTATATTCATGTATTCGTTGATAATTTATCGTTTGTAAATCGCGTTAAAGAGTTGTATTGTGTATAAACTGAATTTGAATAAACGCGGTTTAATCCTCTTACGCACTAACGATGTAGCGGTATTGTCACGACGATTGTGTTACAAATTGCTCTGCAAGACATTCTTTCAGAAAAGTTCCAAGAATTGCACCCTCACTTCTATAACATTTTAAGCAGTACTAATAACCTTTATGTCATTTGAAATTGTTACTCATTTGCACTCAGACACTTTTCGGCGCAGCTGTCTGTAATAGTTAACTTGTAGCTCTCTTTTGACCTAGAATTGTTACCTATTTGATGCAGCGCGACAATTAAACGCCATTAAGATGGCAATATGCAACATGTTTTTTTTTTGTTTTTTTAATTTATTAATGCACTCTTATGAAGTCATCAATTACACAAAGTAGAAATGTACAAAAATGAGTGGTTTAACGTTTTCATAAAGTACCAACTCTATTAACAACACGCATTCACACACTTACTCAAAAACATACATAAACATGCAAGCATACACAGACAAAAAAAAGAAAGTAAATTAACATACTATATAACATAAAAAACATAGAAGTGGAATTTTGCATTTCTCTTATGATAAGTATACTTCCTTTCTCACATATGTTTATAAACGCACACAATTACACGCACACTCACAACACGCACACTCTCACACACATATCATATATTCTATTACATGTTGAACAGTATGTAATATTGATAAATATAACAACAATAGTAATTTCTTTCATCGTGTGCTTCTGTACTTTACAATTATAAATACAGTTCATAAAGAACAAACGAAAAGGCGAACACATACGACAACGATATTTTAGAAATTTGTATGGGCATTTTTATATGAAAAACAAAACTGTATATGAATATTTATTCTTAATTGAAAAATATTGGTTGACGTGGATCCATTTGTGTGTGTGTGTGTTTCAATTTTGTTTTTAATAAGGGCAATTTCTTCTTCTGTCTGTATCCTTAACTTCAAATAATTTAAGAATATGTTAAATTTTGCAATGCATTTCTTTATTTTCATATCGTATATGAATACTTTCATCAAAATGATAATAAAATTGAGAACTTCAAAGTGTGATTTAATTTCTGTATTTCCAAGGAAAGCTGTTATTTTATTTATTTCAATGTCAATTTTTACTCGTTTTAGGAACGTTTGCAGTTCTGTCCAAAGATTTTGGCTATATGAACATAAAATAATAATAAAATGTTATGTTGATTCAAAGTTACGTCATCAGCTTCGATGAACTGTTGTTACTATGTTTTGATGTGTTACTTTACTTTATCCATTTATGTATTTGTCTAGTGTTTATTATTGCAAGTATTAATATTTGACATTTGACTAGCGCACGGTATTTTTCATAAATAAATATATGCTATGTAATAACTGAAGTCATATAATGTATTAATTGACGTGTGTTATTACCTATGGAAGAGATATTCTCATATGTGCAGAAAACGTTTAGAATTTCAATATAATTAGAATTGTATTTCTTCATTTAAAATAAATTAATTGGAAAATAAAAAAAACTGTGACTTTAAAAATCCCTCATGAACTGATTTGAAATGATTGTGTTAGTTATAAAATTGTAGTTCATACAGATGGCTTGTGTACAGAATCACATTATTGAAAGTAATTTTAATTATTATGTTGACCAATTTATGTTTGTTATTTACATATTATTTTTTTATAGAAGACCCGCTTTAAGTTTCCATTGCTTGTATTGCTATCATGTAACCGGGGTAAAAAAAAATACAACAAAATAATAAAACATAGATGTATATCATATTAAAAAAAATAACGTTATTCAAGAAAGAGATAATGCAACCGTAGATAAAAGAAGAAACTCGACATTGCAAAAAAACTTACCGAAGCTTCCTTGGAACCGATACTTTGGTTAACGGGCTCTACAGGGCCAATCAAGTTATGTTAGTGTTTATCCTTAATTCCTCCAAACCAATGAGCGCACGCTTTTCATGTATAAAGCTCATCGTTTGATATAACGGATGTCGCCGAATGACCGAAGAACATTTATGAGGTTCAGGTTCAACATATCGTTTAATTCGTGTTCGGCATTCACGTGTTTGCAAACATAAATGCCTATCTGGATTTTGTGTTCTCATTCAAATCTAGTGGTTAAAAGTTTTACAGTGTATTCTCAGAATAAAAACAAACAACTGATCGATTAAATGAGTCGGGTTCTGAGAAAACTGGACATAATGCATGTGCGTAAAGTGTCATCCCAGATTAGCCAGTGCAGTCCGCACAGGCTAATCAGGGACGACACTTTCCGACTTAACTGGATTTTTGCTAAGAAGAGACTTCATTTAAACGAAAAATGTCATAAACGCGGAAAGTGTCGTCCCTGATTAGCCTGTGCGGACTGCACAGGCTAATCCGGGACGACACTTTACGCACATGCATTATGTCCATTTTTCTCAGAACGCGACACATATATCTATGTCGACAATTTACTGTGTCTAGTGTTTTGAAGTGAGTAAGACTTCTGATCAGGAAAATTCTTGTCATGAGTAGCTTGCATCGTACCATGAAAGTAGGATTTATATCCTGCCCATGGAGATGAAATTTCAATTTGTGTTTGTTTGAATTATCAAATTCTTTAATATTTCAACAATAAAATCACAATCGCATATCATCAAATCGTTCACTTTTAATCCAAAAAAAAAAAAAAAAAAAAAAAAAAAAAAAAAAAAAAA
>VMBQ01002190.1:97224-140822 GCA_007657795.1 Dreissena rostriformis
CGCAGTCCGACGCGTAATTCTGGAAACCTAGGTTCTCATGAGAACCTAGGTTCTCATGAGAACCTATGGTTCCCAAATGAAAACCACGGATTTAGTATTAAAGACGCGTAATTCTGAAAACCTAGGTTCTCATGAAAACCTATGGTTCCCAAATGAAAACCACGGATATGGCAAGCAGTTCGACGCATAATCCCAAGAAACTAGGTTTTTCATGAGAACCTAGGTTCTCATTCTGAGAACCTAGGTTCTCATGAGAACCTAGGTTTTCAAATGAGAACCTAGGTTCTCATGAGAAACTAGGTTTCTAATTGAGAACCTAGGTTCTCATGAAAACCTAGGTTCTCATTTGAAAACTTGGGTTCTTGAAGCCATGTGCAATCTTCAAGCGATAACCTAGGTTCTCATTCTCATGAGAAACCTAGTTTCTTGGGATTATGCGTCGAACCGCTTGCCATACTGTTGAACAATCTAACTCGAGTCGTATCGGGTGAATAGAACTATGTAGGGATAAGTACGCATAAATGCACGCGGATTTAGATTAGAAACTCTTAGTTAAACATATTATTATAAGCATTCATTTATATAAAGCGCTTTCAACATTCATTTTAGTAAAAACTGGATAAATAGTATCCGCCGTTTCCGGGAAGGGAAATGCTTATCCCATTTGGTACGAAATTAAAAATAAGACATGCTAAGGTTCGACCTATTATCATGTTCTAGGCCTCACCGGGTAAACTTTCTGCATGCCGGCACCATTTCTTTTTACTCATTCCGTTTGATTTTAGATCAACAACCGGCGATAAGGATTACGTTGTCCGATCAAGGATACCAATCGGACACGTATTATAACAATCAAAACGCGGACTTAGTTGTAGTTGGAACCCTTGTTGATCTCACGTCGGTAATAATATTTCTAAGTTGAACTAAGGACACTTATATAATATCACAAAGGAAGAGCATTAACTGTAAGTAATAATATATCTGACTTCGGTCGCGTTTAAATTTGAATACTGTACATCTTAGCAACCAATTCCTCAATGAAAACATAAAAAAACGAAAGAAAAATCAATTTAATCATCTGGCGGGTTAATGATTATTCTTAAACATACATTTTAAAAAGAGTAATAATCGCCATGCACATGTGGATTTATGAGGGAAGAAGTGGCGTTCGCTTCCTAGAAATAGTATAAATGCTATTTAGATTTTTTGCACTATATTTTGACAGTTGGCTGCTGTAGTATGTGAGTCATTATCTTTCCATCGCCGTAAAGAATGCCATTGTCCACATTTTCATTTTTTTTTATTTTTTTTTATTCGACACCGCAATTTTTTTCACATAACTCAAGATGCCACATATATGAAAGTCATTTTTATTTCAAGTAACTTATTTTAAATTAGTGTAACATGTCTCAACTTTAAAGCGACACCGTGTTTGTTAAATGTGCGTGCTAGCCGAGACGCGCATTAAAGATCGATTTAGGAAAAAATAAACAAATAACGATATCCGTTTAAAAATACCTATAGAGCATGCTTTAAAAATCAGAGTGCAATATGCAAAATCTTTAACCTTTTAATACTACCATTAATCAGCAAGACCGTTTACTTTGAATCTAACATATCTTTAATCATATAATAGTATTAATTAAATAGTATTGTATGTAAATGCACATCGATACACGTTATGAATCAATATGTATTTTTAGAGTTATGCAATACATATACTTAAAATAGATATACCCGAGTAGTATACGGAATAAACCAAAACATGGGAGGTATGATTTATCAGATAAATTCGATTTTAATAAGATAAGTATTCATACTACAATGCAAACGTATATTTATGTATTCAGTTGACTTTCTTTAAATACAACTTCATCTTCTTCATACGCTAAATTACAATTAACACCCCAGTGATCTCGCTTTTAAACCTCGACATATTTATTACGCAGTATTTAAAATTTGGAAAACCAAATAGCCGTACTTTCATTTATACATATTTTAGGATAAATCGTTGTCAATATAAAACGTATGTAGAAGTTTAATGCGAAACAAATCTTTCTGTATTCGAACGGCTCTCTTTAGATTTAATTGCATCTACGTCGTACGCTAAACTACAATTAACACACCAGTGATTGCGCTTTTAAGCTCAACATAATAACTACGCAGTTGAATATTGGAAAACCACTTAGTCATACTGTCATTCATAAATACTTAAGGAAAAATCGTTGTTTATCTAAGTACAAATAACGATATGGAATTCTGATCCGTACTAGGTCAATAACCATGTTTTAGAACGGCTGAGAGTTGTTTATCGGCCGGAAAAAATAATATTGCGGGCTTTTCATTTTTTTCATGACCCATGGTTTTAAAATCGAAATGAAACTGCGCCCATGTGCGTGCTTTAGAACGTAGTTTACAATGATACATTTGAGAAAGATCAACAAGAAAGTTAGACTTATTTACACACATATTTCACGAGTACTACAATTTAATGAAAATATTTTTTATTTTATTTTTTTTTTAATATTTATGGAAGCAATATTTCCAATTGCTGCAGACTACATGAACATTTCCAACAATCAGATAACATCCCTCCCTTGGAGGCTGGCTGAGCCTGACTTTTACTTCTGCTGTCAACAACAGCAGCGGTACGTGTGGCTGAATATATTTAATGGTGTTTTTTAACAACGATAATTTTGTTCTTGGTAGAGAATATTACCAGCGAGCATCATGTAAGAAAATGAACATGAATACATACTTTTCCAATAGATCACTAAACAATAATAAATGCACGTACTAAAATTAATCCACACAATTTAAGCGTAGTTTTAGAAAATAATACGGAACATGTTTACAATTGTTGCAGGTTACAAAGACATTGCAAACGGCCAGTCAACTTCTCCGGGAGCTTCGCTTAGCAATATTGTTAGTACGATTGTTAACAGCAGTAGCGGTACGTATGATATAATCTATAACTTAGTTTTCGGTGAATGTTCAACTGTGGTTTTATTCATATAAAATGTTGTTCACACGATTCAATGTCCAACACATCACATTTGAAGGCTAACCTTAAGCTAAAGTCCCAGTAGTGAGGGCGTCATTAGCAGAGTAAACATATTGATCATCTTATAGAGGGCCAACACCACCCTTTGCTATCACAGATGTGTCCCAATTTGTATCGAACCTCTTATTTGATCAGTGTTTGTATGAGTACCCGGGTGTATACGGCCCCTTAACCCCTCTCTCAATCAAGTGTTCAGTACACGGGCACACAATAATCATTTCATGTTAACGCGTATATCTTCATTCGCATCAATGGGAATGATTCAGTGATACTTTTTTCAATTAACTTCTTGCTTCTAAATCGACATGCTTCGTTACTTGAATTGAGTATTATATTCTTATTTCTATTTCTTTTGCATATATCCCTGTCTTTATATTTTCTTCTAACTTAAACTGGTATATTTTGAAACGATTTACCGTATTGGTTGTGGATATACACAGTGCCGCAGCACGCGGTAAATTATAAGAATCATTTTGCGTTATATTAGTATGTTATCGATAAATATCAATACTCCTTCAGCAAATCAAAAATTAACCTTCATGTGCAGTGACATGTTGCTTGTGCTAATTACAGCCAATTATGGCACCACAACTGAGAATGCCCAACCAGCAGCGTCGAATGCCACGGCCCAAGATGTTGTCGGCTTTGGAGCTGTTGCGTTGATAATGGGCATCGTCATTTTCTTTATTCTACATTACCTTTTTAAGAGGTTTTGCAATGGCAAGAAAGTCTTTGGCTCCCAACAACAAATAAACGCTGGATTACTTGAGGTAATAGGCCGATAATTAATCCACAAATATGAATAACAAATAAAAAAAATGAGATTATTGTATAAAACAATAATTATTGGTGGTTGTAAAGGTAAAACTAAATGATACTCGATCTAACAGCTGTAAACTCCTGTTCATCTTTGTGTTAAAACGCAGTAAACGCTGGATCGAAAAGTCTCGTAGCATTTTCAAATTATGTATACTAAACGTGTTAATTGTATATAAGACAATATAGCAACTAATTGATTTTGCATTTTATTAGTGTAATTTCGTGATTTTTCAACTGCTTGTTTAAAAAATTAATACATGAACCATCGTGTTTTATTCAAAGCGTCCGTTCACACTTTTAGAGAGTGTTCGTATAACAGATTTAGTGGCATCAATACAAATAACCATATTTGAAAAATAAATTAACAACAGGCATTGCTTTGGAAAATACGAAATATTAATGACCTCAACCTCAAAAGGATGTAAAACAATTAGCACGGAAGCATGTTGAAATATTTTCATGCCTGAGTCTTTATTTATTTTTTTATTCTGTCGCTGTTAACTACTCTTAAAATAACTGAAATTATCTAACAAAAACAATTCAACTATTTAAAATGTTTTTTTTTCAGAATCATGACGTAGAAATAGATGTTGATGTTAATACCACCTCAGTCGTCAAGCAACTGTAGCTCGTACAAGATTGTCAACATCAAAACCAACAACAGAATTATGATTTCTAATGTATTATGTGTTTTGATTTGTTGTTATATTTGTGTTACATAGTCTTATTAGCTTTGTTTTTTTTGGTTGGTTTGTTAATGTTCCTGTTTTGATTCCAAATATTTCAATTTTCTATGATACCTGAAAATTGCGCTTTTATAGTCAGCTTCCAACTGTAAATTGCACGTGTGTTAATAAATCATTTGGAAATGATGCTAACAATAAACGTCTTGAATTATTTGTTGTTGTTTTGTCACGTTATTCGTCTGTCAAGGTTTCATAACCCTCTTGATAATATATAACTAGTTGTGTAGAGAGTTGTCTGTTAGACAATTTATTCATCACACGCTAAATTTTGGTTAAAACACGTCGCAAGATATCATCGCAATATTCGGCTATATTTAGTACACAAGCGAAATGTTATCCAACATGGCCCTTAACTTGATTCGAATAAGCCTGTTCGACGAACATCGCATTTTGGTGCGATTCAATTACAAATTGTGAATACTGATAAAAAGTATCAAGTATGAAACATTACAGAAGAAGAAATAAAACAGTATTGTTTTACGTCTTACAACGTATGTGTTTGTGTTCGGACAGCTTGTCAACAGCTGCTTCTGAAAGTTTAAATTAAACAATAAGGTCAATTGCAGAATAATTGAATTAATTGATTGATTCTATTCAATACCGGAGAGAGCAAATGCCCTACTGTAAAATGATACTTTTGAGTGCAACGGCAGCTCACCTATTATAAGCATACCTTTAGTTAAAATCATTGCATTTGTTATAAGGAATCAATATTTTTAGAGGACCTTGAATTTATAGTTTTTAATCTTCTACTAAATTAAATACAAGTTAGTTTATATCTCTAGGACAATTATACAAGTTGATGTAATACAAAAAGAGGTTCCTATGGCGCTCACCTGATACACTAAGGGACCTTTCTACGCTCACCTGATACACTAAGGGACATTACTATTCTGAGCAAGTAGTGTTTACATGGTTTCCCAATATATCTATTAGGAAAACTGCCACAGCACTTGGCAGCCATATTTGTGAACATACATCAATCATCTTCGGACTCAGCACAGATATCATAACAACACACATTTCGATGTTCTGATGAAGTTTTACGATGAGTTGGTCAAACAACGTGACTTCTAGAGTGTTCAAATTGTTTCACTATGGCCACATTAGATAACATATCACACTTGATGGAGAAAGCATTAGAACCAATGTTCTGGGTATAATTCATGAAGATTGCGCAAGCTAACATGAATTCCAAAAGGTTCAAAAACTTTTTTTCTTTGATTAAGTGACTAAGTGTTTGACCTCATGTGACGAAGTCTAGAATTCGGCTGAGATACCATTGGCACAATTGTTCTGAGCAAGTTGCATGGAAAATTGGCGCAAATGTGGCCTCTAAAGCGTTCGCAAGTTTTTTGTCATTTATTTGAAACAATGACCTAGTTTTTGATGTCATGTGACCTTATTTGATCTCATATGTATGCGTGTAGGTCCGGTACGTGTTGAATGGGGCGGAGAGTGAATGCAAGGGAGATCACTGTGTCGTGTTGGACAGAAACATGTAACTAGTACTTACTGGGAGGGGGGGGACACTTCTATGTATGAAAGTGTATAAACTGCTTGTTTTTCATACGACGCATACTAAGATTGATACACTTCGTTTCGTGGTCAACACTACCCATGTAATTAGTCTGCTGTTGTTACAAAATTAGTTCAATGAGTTCTAGCGATACCGTATTGTAAACAAAAATAAGAACATTGTGGTGGGGTTTTCTGTTCAGCATACACATGTTAAGCCTGACATTATAAGGTAAAACAAAAGAAGAAAATCAAACATGCAAAAACGAGGGGAATCTGTTTTGCACAGTCGCCTCGCCTCACGAAAGCGTGGACACTCATCAGATTGTCGAACGGTTTTCGCACAACCTGAAAATAAACGCTATTTTTATACATCTCACATAAATCATTTCTTAAAGATGATTTACAAGTATATCGAATGGTAAGTAAGATACCGCATTAATAAATAATTACCATCTCTTGGAGGTCTTTAAGAGGCTCAACTGCTCGTCGGTGGCGAAGATTAGGTGTCTCCTCCCATCAACTTGAATGTCTCCTTTTAAAAAAACTTCTGGTAGGAAGTCCTCTTGTAACTAAAATTGAAACAAAACTCATTAATGAATGCGTAGAATATTTAAAAATATATATTATCATCAGTTTAAACTAATTGATAATTAATTACCTCAAAGTCCGTATTCTGTGGGTCATCTGGGCGGAGACGTTGCCTCTTTCGGCCCACAACCCGCATGATGTAGTCTAAGTTTGGTTGCTCGATATCTGTTGCTGTCAGGATATCGCTCGCAACGGTCTCCACAATACCACTGGCTGCGCCGAAGATCTTTTGACTAGCGCATTGTGTGGACTGCAAATACACGAACATAAAAATATCGTTACACAGTACTGAATTTAACAGCAGTTAATGACAGCTTTTTCGAACGTTAACTATCAAATATCACATGTTTTTAATGTGCGTGGTATAAAACACCTTTTACACGTGTTGTGACAAACATTAAAGTACAACTGATTAATTAACATACCAATTAACTGCATTTGAATAATGTTTGGCAATTAAATAACGCCTTTCACACCTCTAACACGCAGACATATTCCATTTCTTTTGTGATTTAACATTTTTAATTAACACATACCTTCTGAGTTATGATTATTTTACTCTTCTTTGAAGGAATTGGTGGGTGGTTGTGGGTAAGTCCGCCCTTGTTGAAACCATCTTTGCCTTGACGCACACGTGCTGAACATTTCGTCGATTTATTGCGGACACTGCACCACCAAACAGTACTGCTGTTATAACGCTCCTGAAGAAGAAACGGTTCGTATTAACCCCTTGAGCGCTGGAACCGAATTTTAAAGGCCTTTGCAAACAGTTATGATCCAGATGAGACGCCACAGAACGTTGCGTCTCATCAGGATCCAAACTGTTTGCTATTCTGATAGTATTCTTTGACAAAAAAATCGAATAATTGCAAATTTCAGAAATTCAGCAGACGACAAATTTCCCAGCATGCAAAGGGTTAAAGACGGAGAAGTATCCAATAAAAGATATGCACAAATATTGAACTATTTATTCCGGACACTGTACCATCAAAAAGTACTTCTATTATGTCGCCACTGAATAAGAAACGATTCGTATTAGAGATGGACACGTATCCAAAACAAGATATGCACAAATAATTAACTATGCGTCGATAACTTACCTTCACGACTAATTTACTTGACACTTTTTACCAGATATAATACACTCTTTTTAGTGAATCAGAATGTAATACTGTAATAGGAAGCGGGCAATACATACAAATGTACAATGTATGTACTGACGTTAATTAAAAACAAATTACCGACACATTTTCTTATCCCTTTAAAATATGATTATAATTTTGTATAAATTTGGACTATATATGTGAAACTAATTCGATGTGTCTAATGAGTACAGTTTATACGACCATATATTTTCAAGTTTTCGAGTCATCCAAACGCCGGACCTACGCATAGTACACGAGCTTAAACCATTTTAAATTACGTTATGTGTAGCAAAATGGTTGATATAGCGCATTGTACTATCAATAAACGTCATATGTTGTTAACAAAGTAGAGCTTTTAAGATATAAAATAACACGAATTTTAGGGAAAGAAATGAATGAAACCTATCGGTAAATGTCATTTGTCTTGTATTGTGAGACAAAACTACCGAAATAGTATGGGTCCATGATAGAAGGAAATCGTTTTATTATCAAGCCACACATGTGTCGTGTTCTGAGAAAACTGGACAGAATGCTTGTGCGTAAATTGTCATCCCAGATTAGCCTGTGCAGTCCGCACAGGCTAATCAGGGACGACAATTTCCGCTTTTATGATATTTTGGTTTAAATGATGCGGACTGCACAGGCTAATCTGGGACGACACTTTACGCACAAGCACTTTGCCCAGTTTTCTCAGAACACGACACACATGTGTGACGTATGCATGCCAGAATAGGCTACCGACATTTGCCAGTTTGCTATAAATAACACGGTGTGACTTCAATTTTCTATCGGAAAGTATCGTTGTTTGATGTTCCATTTACAAGACACAATGAGATTTGTAAAGAACCGCGTCATGCGAACATGGGTCTAATCCAATATGCTGACAGCGTAGCTCTAGCTCAGCTTGCGCATCCGCGCAGTCTTGTTAGGATATGCATACTGGAATGGCTACTCTGGAGATACCACGTTGCCCTTGACCAGACTGCGCAATTGCGCACGCTGTGCTTGAGCTACGCTGGCCGCATTTGCAATAAGACCAATTTTCGAAACAAATATTTATCAAATATCAACATACCATATATTCGATGACGAAGAAACACATTCATAATAAATCATGTAAGAACACATATGACGTGATCACACGTAGTAAAATTTATATCTACGAACACCATTATGTGGTTTAATATACGTGCACTTCCTAACAAACATTTCATGCGGTGGATATGCGACTATTAAGTGAGAAAAGAACACAACAATACTTAAAACTTTGTTTTTAATTTAATACCTCAGAAACGTCATTTTTTCTTTCTGTATTTCAAAGTCAGGATATACGCCGACTATCTTTTTAAAAGATATGTCTTGTTAATTTTGTAGCTAGGCATTAGTATCGTCTTGATGATGCGATTCTAATGAGCACCAACGACATATGATTTTATGAAGAACAAAAGTGTATTTGCCTCTGAAAGACCCCTTCTCTCCCGTGAGCTAGAGCCCTGCTATAAGCTAAATTAAACACGATCGTGTTGATCCACATGATCCGTTGTATTTTCATCTCTCTGAATCTCTAGTTACTTCTTAACAACCAGTTTCTTATGCAGACAATTATTTCCGGTCGTCACTTGAAATATATTCCTTCAGAAAAAAAACATTTAAATCTTATTTAAACAAAATACAATAATTATGTTAATAGTATGAATTAATAGCAATATGATTTTTGAAAACGAACAACGCAATTGGTTATATTTCACATGTGTTTGTTATTTAAGTTATGCATATATTTCCAATGTGTCGCGTGTTGACTATGCATATTGATTCATGGTTTAAATGTTTTTGGTAAAAAAGCCATAATATACATAAATGCATTTCAGGTAGAAGATAAAACTCGGTTATCAGAGTGCCCAACTTGTTGAAAGTCTCCGTTATCCGAAGTGTCCTTTATCGGGAATCAACGTGTCTGCAATTTCATGAATACCACCTATTAAATCATGATCTTTCTTCGTTTATATTTCATTGAATACTATCAAAATTTCAGAATTTGAGGCACAGTGATTACTCTACATGCTGGAATAGCAAACAATTTCTTGCAATATTTCTAAGCAGTTTTCTTTTGTTGAAGCCTTTACTGTTCATTCAGTTCATGCTGTTTTCCGACCGAATTTTCTATGTTCTAAAAATCTACCATTCTTGTTTTTCTTCCCAATACAAAAGTAAACA
The DNA here is from genome assembly GCA_007657795.1 of Dreissena rostriformis. NCBI lineage: Eukaryota > Metazoa > Mollusca > Bivalvia > Myida > Dreissenidae > Dreissena > Dreissena rostriformis. Next base: position 107,322 of record VMBQ01002190.1, read on the forward strand.
CCATTTATCAACTCGACCATGTGCCTTGTCTAAAAATACTAATCTTTATAATATAACTTTAAAAAAAACTTAGGATTTTACCTCTCACGCGGGGCTTTTGTTTTTCTCTGTTATCGAAGTGCCATCGGTTATCGAAGTATCCGCATTGCCTGCGTGGGTACGTTATCTGTGTTTACTCGCTCCACTTGAGTTTAGATCAACAACAGGTGAGACGGATCACGTCATCCGATCAAGGATACTTATCTGACGCGTGGTATTAAAATTACAAACGCGGACTGAGTTGCATTTGGATCCCTCGCTGTCCTCACGTCGGTTATACTATTCCTAAGTTGAACTCATGAAACTTATTTAACCCATTTATGCCGATTGATCTCTCCCATCCTTCTAAATTGGATCAATTTATTTCCAAAATTAGAGATGTCTGGTATATTTATTTCTATTTTTAGAATATTTATCGCAGAAATTCCTTTAAGCAAACAGCGTAGACCCTGATGAGACGCCGCATTATGCAATTATCGGCGTCTCATCCGGGTCATCGCTGTTTGCCTAGGCCTTTTTTCTAGACGCTAGGCATAAATGGGTTAATATCACATTGCAAAGACAATTATTGTAAATCATACCATATCTGACTACGGTCGCGTTTTACATGAAAATATCAAAGCAACCAATTCTTCAATGAATTTCTATCTAAATAAAACTAAAGCGAATGCTCCGATCTATGTAACGTATATGGCCGGATAACGGGGACCTGCAAGAGAGACTGGTGCACACTGACTGTAAACTGGTACATTTAAACGTAGCGGCAACTAGGCATTTACACGAGTTTTAATAATAGCACCTTTTCCAACAAGGTCAATCATATTCACCGAAATAGTATCCCTGGACGAAATCCCATTTCTTAAACTCTTACATGCCAATGTCATATGTCATCTGACGGTTATCAAATTAACAAGTAAATACAAACCATAAACCAACGTAGTTAATTTAGATCTTTCAGTGACCTTCAAACTGGACATACCAGTTGACTTTAATGATAGAGCAGGCAAGATCAGACGACCTCGTTAAGGAACCAATTTCGGAAATTCATTGAGGACATTTTAAGAATAAATAATTTATAACAATCTTTGTCGGTTAGTATGAAAATTAATTCATATTTCAAATACATATTTAAATGCACTCTCTTGTAGAAGTAAGCGAATTTATACGGGTAATATAAAGATCGATATTATACAGCTGGGGAAAGTTACAGATACTTGTATACTAATCAAAACCTGTGTAGCGTCCAAGCGTTTGTTTAAGCTGAGACTATATGTAGCCATATATATGAACACTCTTATTAAGACCAGTCCGTGCACAGAGTAAGAGATAGACGTTGGGCTGTTGTTCAACTTGAAAGTTGAGCTTTGGTTCAACTCGGTGGTTGAGCTGTGGTCTATCATGACGGTTGAGCAGTATATCCACTCGGTAGTTGAGCTGTGGTCTAACACGACGATTGAGCAGTATTTCAACTCGGTAGTTGAGCTGTGGTCTAACACGACGATTGAGCAGTTTTTTCAACTTGGTAGTTGAGCTGTGTTCTAACACGACGATTTAGCAGTTTTTCAACTCGGTAATTGAGCTGTGGTCTAACACGACGATTTAGCAGTATTGCAACTCGGTAGATGAGCTGTTGTCTAACACGACGGTTGAGCAGTTTTTCAATTCGGTAGTTGAGCTGTGGTCTAATACGACGATTGAGCAGTATTTCAACTCGGTAGTTGAGCTGTGGTCTAACACGACGGTTGAGCAGTATTTCAACTCGGTAGTTTAGTTGTGCTCTGACACGAAGGTTTAGCAGTATTTCAATTCGGTAGTTGAGCTGTGGTCTAACACGACGATTGAGCAGTATTTCAACTCGGTAGTAGAGCTGTGGTCTAACACGACGGTTGAGCAGTATTTCAACTCGGTAGTTGAGCTGTGGTCTAACATGACGGTTGAGCAGTATTTCAACTCGGTAGTTGAGCTGTAGTCTAACACGACGGTTGAGCAGTATTTCAACTCGGTAGTTGAGCTGTGGTCTATCACGACGATTGAGCAGTATTTCAACTCGGTAGTTTAGTTGTGGTCTAACACGACGGTTGAGCAGTATTTCAACTCGGTAGTTGAGCTGTGGTCTAACACGATGGATGAGCAGTATTTCAACTCGGTAGTTGAGCTGTGATCTAACACGACGGTTGAGCAATATTTCAACTCGGTAGTTGAGTTGTGGTCTAACACGACGATTGAGCAGTATTTCAACTCGATAGTAGAGCTGTAGTCTAACACGACGGTTGATCAGTATTTCAGCTCGGTAGTTGAGAAGTGATCTAACACGACGGTTGAGCAGTATTTCAACTCGGTAGTTGAGTTGTGCTCTGACACGAAGGTTTAGCAGTATTTCAATTCGGTAGTTGAGCTGTGGTCTAACACGACGATTGAGCAGTATTTCAACTCGGTAGTTGAGCTGTGGTCTAACACGACGGTTGAGCAGTATTTCAACTCGGTAGTTGAGCTGTGGTCTAACACGACTACTGAGCAGTATTTCAACTCGGTAGTTGAGCTGTTGTCGAACACGTTGATTGAGCAGTATTTCAACTCGGTAGTTGAGCTGTGGTGTAACACGACGATTGAGCAGTATTTCAACTTGGTAGTTGAGCTGTGGTCTAACACGACGGTGAGCAGTATTTAAATTCGGTAGTTGAGCTTTGGTCTAACACGACGATTGAGCAGTATTTCAACTCGGTAGTTGAGCTGTGGTGTAACACGACGATTGATCAGTATTTCAACATGGTAGTTGAGCTGTGGTCTAACACGACGGTTGAGCAGTATTTCAACTCAGTAGTTTAGCTGTGGTCTTACACGACGATTGAGCAGTATTTCAACTAGGTAGTTGAGCTTTTGTCTAACACGACGATTGAGCAGTATTTCAACTCGGTAGTTTAGCTGTGGTCTAACACGACGATTGATCAGTATTTCAACTCGGTAGTTGATCTGTGGTCTAACACGACGATTGAGCAGTATTTCAACTCGGTAGTTGAGCTGTGGTCTAACACGACGATTGATCAGTATTGCAACTCGGTAGTTGAGCTGTGGTCTAACACGACGATTGAGTAGTTTTCCAATTCGGTAGTTGAGCTGTGGTCTTACACGACGATTGAGCAGTATTTCAACTCGGTAGTTGAGCTGTAGTTGAGCTGTGGTCTAACACGACGATTGAGCAGTATTTCAATTCGGTAGTTGAGCTGTGGTCTAACACGACGGTTGAGCAGTAGTTCAACTCGGTAGTTGAGCTGTGGCTCAACGAAGTAGCTGGGTTCTGCTGATATTACATCAATGAACTTAGAGGGCGTGTTCTGTACTACCTTTTTGAGATATATCTACCAATTCCGCTGTTACTAGAACACACAACTTATGCATAATATGGTATACGTGTATTTATATAACCTTGCAACGACGTTACCTAGTTGGTGCCTTGCAGCGTTTATTTACAGGTCATGCTGCTTCTACGCATCTGCATAATTATATGTACTGACCTCACCTTTCAGGGGAAATGTTTTATTTTGAGACAAAGTAGGTCAAATTTAACCCAGCTGTCCGGATATTTGCCAACGATATTATTATGGGGAAAAGATCAGTGCGCGGTGGCCAATGAGACCATAATGTGCACTGGTAGACAATTTCATTTGTGGCTCATCAGATGTGAAATTTAGATGTCGAAAGGCGAAGAAGCCATTATATGTTATGCTTTTCAGAGATAGTCTTAAATTTTTAATGAAAAGTAATTTGGAAGCCGAAAAATGTGATTACTATTTTAGTGTGTTGTTATTAATTATATGTTATGGTATGCATGTGTTTGTGTTTTTATTGTTCTATAATTGTAAAATAAAGATGCTACTGTATACGTGTTGCTGTTCAGATGTAAACAGGTTACATACAACTAATTTAAAAAATATAGTGTCAGAGCGATATGCAGAAGGGTAGTTTCGACCAAACTGTTTTTGTCATAAAATTTATAAAAGTAAAATGAACTTTACATCTGCTCATTTCTCGCACTATCTGAAAAGGGGTCAGGGACTTTAAGGACAACACCAACTGGTGCAAAAGTGTATGGGTGACTAGTACAACTGATAACGTGATGACATTAAGTACATATTAAGGTTTATATAAAGTCTGGGACATCTCTTTATCATTACAAAGGAGGATACGTGCATATGTTTGCGGGAAAATGCTGCTAATAATAGCATTAATATCGCTAAGGTAGTTTTTTTTTTGTTTTGTTTTTAAAGGTGAAAATGTGTGGTGTTCTGAGAAAACTGGGCAAAATGCTTGTGCGTAAATTGTCATCCCAGATTAGCCTGTGCAGTTCGCACATGCTAATCAGGGACGACAATTTACGCTTTTATGGTATTTTTCGTTAAAATGATGTATCTGTTTAGCGAAAATCCAGTTTAGGCGGAAAGTGTCGTCCCTGATAAGCCTGTGCGGACTGCACAGGCTAATCTGGGATGACACTTTACGCACAAGCATTATGCCATGTTTTCTCAGAACACGACACAATTAAGAATGTACTTGAAAACAAAACGTAGAGTCGTGCCGCTATGGTATAACGAGGGCAACACTTATAAGCATAAAAACTAGTTTTCATTCATGAGGTATATATGTGATCTATGTAAGATACGTAAATATCATTATAAATAACGTTATATGTATATGATTGATTTTAAACAGTATGCGTTGTTTAGTATCTAATGTTTTAATGAATGAAATGCTTTGTGTGACATATCTAACTGTAATGCCTATGAAATAATCTGTTTAAAAGACATACGGCGTTGGTGTTGGTTTGCGTCTGTAACAAATCATCAGTTAAGTTATATCAATGAGACCAAAGATAACGAATGTTCCTTTTTCTGGGGAATTCTGAGCAGCATCAAACCAACATCAATTACGGACTGTTCCGCCAGTTTATGTGACGTATTTCTAATTATAAGATAGTTTGGTTAAGTTATATGTTCATGTAATTGCGGAAAGAGTTTATAGATTGCACATTTTCTAGTTTCGCGCAGTTTTGGTATTATTTAAAAAAAAAATACAAACATTCTACGCCGCATAAAATTGAAATACCTGTTTTGTTATTACAACACAGACAAACATATTCTCATTACTTTAAGCCTATGCGAGGCGTTTATTATGGACGAAAACTGCGTTCACTGCAACTGGAACGGCGTGTGTAAAACAGATTCTAGACAATGTGAATGTTACCAGGGCTTCAAAGGCGCCGACTGTAGCGTGGACTGTGGTTGTCAAGGACACGGGGTCTGTAACCAAGGTACGCAATACTTATGTTTCACGTAACTGGTTGTTATGCAATAAGTTGCATAAACTTTTCAGGACTATGTGTTTAACCATGGTACTCTGTGCTTTCACGCAATTGCAAACAAAAAATATTTAACCCATTTATGCCTAGCGTCTAGAAAAATGCCTTGGCAAACAGCGTAGACCCAGATGCGATGCCGCATGATGCGGCGTCTCATCAGGGTCTGCGTTGTTGGCTTAAAGGAATTTCTGTAAGAAATATTCTAAATATAGAAATAAATATACTAGACATCCCTAATTTTGGAAATAAATTAATCCAATTTAGAAGGATGGGAGAGTCCACTAGGCATAAATGGGTTAATGAATTTAATGTGCATGGAATTACAAAGACAAATTGAAGGACTCTGGGTATATAATAGTCTCGATCTGAGAAAACCTGACTTAATACATGTGCGGAACGTGTCATCCCAGATTAGCCCGTGGAGTCCGCAAATGCTTATAGGGGATGATACTTTCATCCTAGACTGGATTTTCGTTAAAGGGGTGTTGCGGCAGTTTATTTAACCGATGATATATTTATGGCAACACCGATGCTATATCACAACCGTATAGTTTTGTTATCAGAATCATCACACATTTATGACCGAGTAGGTTCATATTAGGTACTCAGTGGTTCGATCCCAGGTGCAGTTAACTTTTTTTTATTCTTTTTTTCTTTATTTTATTTCACTATTGTTTTTTTCCTGGAGCTCATTAGTCCTGTTGTTTACATTAATCAATTTAAAGCATTTAATCACAAACTCCAAAACATGCCGAAATCTGTCAACAAGTCCCTGTTATGGATGATTAAGGTCGAGTTTGATACTGTATGGTCTTATGTTTGTGATTAAATATTGTATTAGTGTTGTGTTTTAGTAAGCCGTTGTGATCCCTATTAAGATTGTAAACAATCTATAATGTTTATGCATAACAGTCTATGTACCGGTACTTGGGTTTCGCCTAATTGCTGTATTTTAGGAAATTTGACATTGACGGTAGGGATAGTTAAACAAAAAAATCTCTGTTAAAAGTGCGGTGACCCCCCTTTTTTATTTTTGTTTTATGATAACAATACGTAGATGAACATATTGGAGCAGTTTCGCAAAAAGTTATTAGATAGAACTTTTTTAACTTCCATTTTTGTGTTAAAATAGTAAAAAAATGACGTTATTTTGGGTGACATAAAAATTATAAAAAATAAATTTTCTTAAATTTAACTTGTGTTCTCCATTTTTTGGTAGTTTGTGGTTTAATTAAATGGTATATGATATATATTATCTTATATAATATCAATATGTTGCCAATTTCATAGGTTATTAATCATTTTTATGCAATTAGAGATTTTTCAGTTTTAATGAAAAAGTACATGTTATAAAATGGTGAATAAAATCAAAACAAGGCCGGTGACCCAATGTTTTTATTTCATTTTTCATATAGTATTTGTATGTAGTACTTGAATATAAATTTTGAGCAAAAGTTATTAGATGGAAAAAAAATCAGCAAAACTGCAGCAACACCCCTTAAAAGAGAAAAATCCACACAAAAAAAGAGAAAAGTGTCGTCCCTGAATGGCATGTGCACAGTTGTCCGCACAGGCTTATCTTGGACGACACCTTACGCACATGCATTAAGTCAAGTTTTCCCAGAACGCGCCTCATATCAGCACATTAACGTATACCCTTTTCAATAAGTTAGTTGGCACATTAACGTATACCCTTTTCAACAAGTTAGTTGGCACCATAACATTATTATAGAGTGATATTCTTATTGGCATACCCTACTCTACCGAGCACTAAAACTGAAATGTAAACTTATAAACATATAATAATATTTATTAAATATATATATATATATTTGTTCGCATGTTTCACATGCGCAATTTGTATTTGTAGTTCAAATGCGCAATGTCTGTTTGTAGATAACACCTGTAGATGCGACAAAGGGTGGAAATGGTCGAGCTCCCAACACAAGTGCATATGGGACTGTGCCTGTCCGACCGGTACGCATATTGAAGTGTGCCTCGCTCTGTGAAAAGGGGGTTCAATGCATGTGCGTAAAGTGTCATCCCAGATTAGCCTGTGCAGTCTGCACAGGCTAATCAGGGACGACACTTTCCGCTTTTATGATATTTTTCGTTTAAGGAAAATCTCTTCTTAGAAAAAATCCAGTTTATGCGGAAAGTGTCGTCCCTAATTAGCCTGTGCGAACTGCACAGGCTAATCTGGGATTACACTTTACGCACATGCATTCAAGCCCCTTTTTACTGAGTGAGATTGATATTGAAGTGTGCCTATTATTTTACCTTTAGGTCTTATTTATAAACTAAACAATATGCCTTTTAGCTGGCACGTTGAACTCGTTGCAGTTTGAAAAGAAATGTGGGTCGCATTCATAAAATAGAAAACATCCAAATATATAGTTTAGAAAATGTCTTTGAAAACGAATTATTTTAAAATACGGATAATTTATGAAAACAGATCATTTCCAATCTAAAAAGGTATATCATTAAATCAACAAAGATTGTGAGTTACGTTGTACAGAACGAGGAACAAATCATGCCGATGTCCTTTACAGCACGTTGTTTATCTGCAATATTAACAACGATTACTCGTCTTTAGAAACTCGTCATGTGTGAGACGCGCTCTGACAAAAGGGGTTTATATGCATGTGCGTCAAGTTTCATCCCAGATTAGCCTGTGCAGTCCGTAGAGACGACACTTTCCGCTGTTATTGTATTTTCGTTTAAAGAAAGACTATTCTTGACGAAAATATAGTTTATGCGCAAAGAGTCGTCCCAGATTAGCCTGTACAGGCTAATCTTGGACGACATTTCACTCACATGCATTAAACCCCCTTTTTACAGAGCGCGTCTCATCTGTTTTAAAGGCGTGCAATGCATGGGCCCCGGTATATGCGCCTGTGCGCACGCGTGTCGGTACGGCACGTGCTGGAACGGGCAGTGTGAGTGCTGGGAGGGGTACACGGGCGACCAATGTGACCGGCTGGACAAAAACACGTAATAATAGTTAACTAGAAACACACATGTCCATACACTTATGTTGTGCCACGTACTTAGGATTCCACTAACGTTGACGCATACTTATCCCTTTGAGCGCTGGAACCGGATTTTGAAGGCCTTTGCAAACAGTTTGGATCCAGATGAGACGCCACAGAACGTGGCTTCTCATCAGGATCCAATCTGTTTGCTATTCTGATAGTATTCTTTGAAAAAAAATCGAAGAAAATGTTAATTTTAGAAATTTAGCAGACAACTTTTTAGCAGACGACAAATTTCCCAGCATGCAAAGGGTTAAACATATGTCAGCCGCGCTCTTGGAAAAAGGGGCTAAATGCATGTGCGCACAGGCTAATCAGGGACATTTCCGCTTTAATGGTATTTTTCGTTTAACGGAAGTCTTCTATCAGCGAAAACCCAGTTTATTCGTTAATCCCTGCTTATCCTGTAAGGACTTCACCGAGTTATCTGGGAAGACACTTTACGCACATGCATTAAGTCACGTTTTTCGAATACGAGGCTCATTTAGATTTTGTTTTTAGTTAAAACCATGCACTCAATAAATATGCTTGTGCTATCAAATCTTATCAGATTGAAAAAACAAACTTTACATTGACGATTATGTTCTTCATCTATTGTTTAACAAATTATTAAGAAATTAAAAATGAATTTGGCATTAAGCCAGAGTGTAACGTATTTGATATTTAATTTAAAATTAATAATTTTAGAAAATTAGTAATAAATCTTTTATCACAACAACCATAATTTCATGAATAGGATTCTTGAATTTTGCAGATTATTTATAGATCTTGAAATATAAGGAATAGAATGTAATAGATGTTTTATTAAAGAGAAAATAATGATATAAATAAAATTAAAGAATCTTAACTTAAATATTTACCAAATCATAGGAGAACGTAATTAAGTTTACTTTATAAGTTTATTATTAGTGATGTGTTTCTCTATTATTTCAGCATGGCGAGCCGCAACATACATACGGTCAAAACAATATTAATTTGAGCCTCGCTCTGAGAAAACTGGGTTTAATGCATGTGCACAGGCTAATCAGGGACGATACTCTCCTCTTAAATGGAATTTTTCATTTAAAGGAAGTTTTTTCCAAACGAAAATCAAGTCTATGTGGAAAGTGTCGTCCCTAATTAGCCTGTGCAGACTGCGCTAATATGGGATGATACTTTACGCAAATGATTTTAAAGGGTTTTTCCTATTTCAGCATGATGAACCGCAACATTTCTGTTGGTATGAACGTAGACGGCCTCGCCTACTGGTCAACGGAACTGAAGTTCGTCGACGTGGCCAAGCTCTCGTCAGAGTGGATAACTCAACGAGACCACGACGGTCGATGGGACACACAGGAGCAGAACAAGATCACGTGGAGGAGCGACGGATACCCAGCCAGGCTTGAAAGTAGGTGGACCCCAGGGATAAGATATTAACTAAGTCTGCAACATGAAGTTTATATCATGAGTAGGAGGAACAATAATGTTAAATATTAACTAAGTCTGCAACTCGAAATTTGCATTATATGTAGGTGGAACCTTGATTTTAACTATAAACTAAGGTTGCAACTCAAATTTTACATCATAATTCGGAGGAACTCTAATATTAAATATTAACTAAGTCTGCAACTAGAAGTTTACACCATACTTTGAAGGAACACCAATGTTAAATATTAACTAAGTCTGCAACTAGAAGTTTACATCATAATTTGGAGGAACACCAATGTTAAATATCAACTAACTATGCAACTAGAAGTTTACATCCAAATTTGGAGGAACACCAATGTTAAATATTAATTAAGTATGCAACTAGAAGTTTACATCATACTTTGAAGGAACACCAATGTTAAATATTAACTCAGTCTGAAAATTGAAATTTAATCATTATTTGGAGGAACACTAATGTTAAATATTAACTAAGTCTACACCTCGAAGTTTACATCATAAGTTCGATGAACACTCATGTTATATATTAACTAAGTCTTCAACTCAAAGTTTATATCATAATTTGGAGGAACACCGATGTTAAATACTAACTAAGTCCGTCCTTCGAAAGAACATTTGAAATGAAGGTGGAACTCATAGGTTGAATATAGACAAAGTCTTGACCTCGAATTTTACATCTTGACAATTGGACTGTGCGGACTGCACAGGCTAATCTGGGACGGCACTTTATACACATGCATTCAACCTAAATTACAATTATTCGCAGAATCTCTGTCAGTCGTGAAGTTGGTTCTTCGGGGTCAGGCGGGTTTACACGGGCCGCAGGGAAACTTCTCCTTACTGTATGACGGCGACGGCGAAATCACGTTTGCCCTGGTAACACATACAGTTCACTTCAACGGAAAAGGTAAGATTCCCTCGATAACCCTTTCTCGCCCAGAAAAACGTGAAAATGTCTTTTGCAATCAGCATAAACCAGACCAGCCTGCAAGTAACTCGAAGTCTGTTCAGGTTGTATGTTGTTTGCTGGTAATCAGTATGCAGTAACTTAGGGTAGGAAATGAAGCCTTTACAACTTGAATCTAGTACGTACGGTCCTTCATTTTATTGTATTTTGTAAGTGACTACAAACGTGTCAAAGTGGTAAAGGGTTACACTGGCTCAAGTGTATAGTCATGTTTGCGCGTGAAGCTACCGTGTAAACCGGTTATAATTTTTCAGCATCTTGCTTCATGTATGCGTTTTTTTGTGCGTGCATAATACGTATCTAAAGACCGTTAATACGGGTTTCTCATTTTTAGCTTAAAAGAATGTTTATCCTTTAATCATTAAGCTGTAAAAAAAATACATAGATTCGAAATGGTTCATAAGAGATATTATACAAAACAAACCTTGTTTATGTTTGATTTGCCAACATATAAGTTATGGTACAAACCATTTGAACCTCGCTCTGTGAAAAGGGGGTTTAATGCATGTGCGTAAAGTGTCATCCCAGATTAGCCTGTGCAGTCTTCACAGGCTAATCGGAGACGACACTTTTCACCGTAACTGGATTTTTGCTAAGAAGAGACTTTCTTTAAACAAAAAAATATCATAAAAGCGGAAAGTGTCGTCCCTGATTAGCCTGTGCGGACTGCACAGGCTAATCTGGGACGACACTTTACGCACATGCATTAAACCCCCTTTTCACAAAGCGTGGCTAATTCTTATGTACTATACGTTCCAGGGCGTAAAATCATAGAGTTTCATGAAAACGATGGAGGCATTGCCATCAAAATAATGAGGACCAATGAAAACAACCCTATCCACAACGTCCGGTTGATAATGCCTGGATTTGAAGACAGGCACGAGTTGTTTCCCTTCTACCCTCCCTTCCTAGAAAACCTCAAAAGATACTCGGAGTTGAGATTCATGGACTTTCTTCACACAAATGCACACGCGGTAAGTTTCAAACTGTATACATGCCTCGCTCTTTGGAAAAGGACTCAATGCATTAACGCAAATTTTCGTCCCCGATTAGCCTGTGTTGTCCGCACCGGCTTATCAGGGACGACACTTTCCGCCTACACTGGATTTTCGCTAAGAAGAGACTTCGTTTAAACGAAATATTTCATAAAAGCGGAAAGCTCAATGCACAGGCTTATCTATGACGACACTTTACGAACATGCATTTACCCCCGTTTATTTTTCCAGAGCGAGGCTCATATAGACAAGTACCATATTACGTATCTACTATATGCCTATTATGTTCTGGTATCGTATGATACTGCTTGTAGTAGTATTTAAGCTGCGCGAGGTTTCGTTTAGGCTCTGAATGAGATAAACGTATTCATAGCAATGAAATTTCAACGGCAAAAAAAAGGAAGAAAAGGAGTCAATGAGCTTATAAGCAAAATGACGTTTAACCCATTTATGCCTAGTGGACTCTCCCATTCTTCTAAATTGGATCAATTTATTTCCAAAATTAGGGATGTCTAGAATATTAATTTCTATATTTAGAATATTTCTTACAGAAATTCCTTTAAGCAAACAGCGAAGACCCTGATGAGACGCCGCATCATTCGGCGTCTCATCTGGGTCTACGCTGTTTGCCAAGGCCTTTTTTTCTAGACGCTAGGCATAAATGGGTTAAGACAATTATCAGCATAAGTATGTCGTCATTAAATAAACAAAAACACATGAACTCAGGTATAATCTTTAATTCTTGCAAAGAACATAATGCCACGAGGATAAATGATTTTGGCACATCCGCTTGTATTTCAGCTTCGCTTTGTGAAAAGTGTGTTTAATGTATGTGCGTAAACTTTCGTACCAGATTAGCATGTGCAGTCCGCACTGGCTAATCAGGGACGACACTTTCCGCGTTAACTGGATTTCCGTCAATAAGAGTCTTCCTTTAAACGAAAAATATAATAAAAGCGGAAAGTGTTGTCCCTGATTAGCCTGTGCGAACTGCACAGACTAATCTGGCATGACACTTTACGCACACGCATTAAACCACCTTTTCTCAAGGCGCGTCTCATTTATTTAAGGCAAGTGACCCATCATAATATATATACTGTTACAATACCAGACAATGGAACCATAGCAAAAATAATTATAAAACAGCTTAAAAGATTGTATTACCGCCTAGAAAATGGTTAAGCAAATCAAAGGGATTTTATTCGGTTAAGGTTATTTCTTTGTATGTTTTTTTTATCACAGCCTGAACCGACCACGTGGTCAACAAGACGCCTCAAGACCTTCCACACTCAGACCGGAGGTGAGGGCGGCGCTATTGAGTACGCCATTCTCTTGGCCAACATTCTCGGGGCAGATCCCTGGTTCTGTCAGCCACATGCGGCGGATGATGACTTTCTGAACAGATTCGCGCGCATGGTGCTCTCGGATTTACGCCCGGATGTTAAGGTTAGCGCGTGTGATCATAACCAAAATATAAAAAGGAAATATAACGTGATGACATCCTGTATTGATATGTTGACTTTTGCTCCTCAATGAGAGCAACGGACATAAGTTAGTCTTAAAATACAACAATGTATATTAAAATAGTAATTTTATCTGCGATGTGACTTATATGTGATAGTATGCGTACGTCTATGTGGTTGTGACATATTGATCGCAAATTCATAAAGGAATAAACAGCATCATGTGATCCACAATTATATACCGGTAGCTCTAGTATTTTCCTTGAGTTCAGTGTATTCAATTTACAGTTTATAACATATACAATACTATTAAACAAGTTATCGAGACTAGTGAAAACACGTCAAAAGGTTATAATATATCGACTTGAACATTAACTAGTAACTACAGTGTTCATATGAACATATTTCAATTATAATTCAGTCGCGCTCTGTGAAAACAGGGGTTAATGCATGTGCGTAAAGTATCGTCCCAGTCCGCACACGCTTATCAGGGACGATACTTTCCGCTTGTATGGATTTTTTCGTTTAAAGCAAGCAAGAAAATCCAGTATACACGGAAAGTGTCGTCCCTGATTAGCCTGTGCGGACTGCACAGGCTAATCTGGGACGAAACTTTACGCACATGCATTAAAACGGTTTTCCCAGAGCGCAGTCCAATCATTGTACAGGTGTACGTTGAGTATTCAAATGAAGTGTGGAACGGCATTTTCCGACAAACAGCTTACACCAAAGAGCAGGGCATGAAGCTAGGTCTTGACCCGTAGGACTGGAAAGCAGGTGCAAAATATTACAACAAACGGGCAACCGAGGTGGCCGACATATGGACATCGGTAAGACACGTGTACTATCATTATTCCAACCTCGTTCTGGGAAAACTAGGTTTAAAGCATGTGCGTACAGTGTCGTTCAAGATTTGCCTGTGCAGTCTGCACATGTGAATTAGGGACGACACTTTTCGTTGTTATAGAATATTTGTTTAAATGAAGTCTCTTTCTAGCAAAATTCAAGTTAAGGCAGAAAGTGTCGTTCCAGATTAGCCTGCGCTGACTGCACAGGCTAATCTGGAACGACACTTAGCGCACATGATTTAAGCCCAATTTTCCCAGAACGAGGCTTATTCATTTAACTTTCATTGTGTTTGCATTTTGTTATACGTAATCTTTTAAAGCCCTACTAGTAAACAAAAAGTTTCGTGCTTTTACTGGACGCATCAGTACAAAGAGTAAGTGTGTGCTGTAGTATGACGTCACGAGGTTATTATTGATCGAAAGGCAAATAACCACTAAATATAAATGTTCACTGTTTGTGAATGTTTTTATGTCCCACAGTCTATACTGGGGGACACATTGTTTTTGCTCTGTCTGTTGTTTTGTTTTTGGATTTTTTGGTTTGTTTGCGTCAAACTTTCACAATGGCCATAACTTTTGCAATATTGAAGATAGCAACTTGATATTTGGCATGCATGTGTATCTCATAGAGCTGCACATTTTGAGTGGTGAAAGGTCAAGGTCAAGGTCATCCTTCAAGGTCAAAGATCAAATATATGGGGGACATAGTGTTTCACAAACGCATCCTGTTTTTTTATTAATATTTATAAAGTAAAAGTTATGTTTTATAAACAAGGTTCTTGGAAACAGAGTCATCCCCGTTTGGACATGGCAGACAGGATACTATGATTTCACGCGTCAGATCTTTGAAGACCTCGGGAACAGAGCGACACATTTCAAGGCGTACGCAGTCACCGGCTACTTTGACTGCGACCAGGTGACTGGCACCAAACATGTAAGTCTTTAGACCAGGTGACTGGCACCAAACATGTAAGTCTTTAGACTGGGTGACTGGCACCAAACATGTAAGTCTTTAGACTGGGCGACTGGCACCAAACATGTAAGTCTTTAGACTGGGTAACTGGCCCAAAAATGTAAGTCTTTAGACAGGGTGACTGGCAGCAAACATGTATGTCTTTAGACTGGGTGACTCGCACCAAACATGTAAGTCTTTAGACTGGGTGCCTGGCACCAAACATGTTAGTCTTTAGACTGGGGGACACGCCCCAAACATGTTAGTCTTAAGAATGAGAGCGCACTTTTGTTTAGCCTCGTTCTGGGAAACACGGGCTAAATGCAAGTGCGTAAAGTGTCATCTAAGATTAGCCTATGCAGTCCGCACAGGCTAATCAGGGACGACACTTTCCGCCTTAAATGGATGTTCATTTAGAAAAGACTTCCTTTAAACAGAAAATTCCATAAAAGTGGAAAGTTTGGTCCCTGATTAGCGTGTGCGGACTGCACAGGCTAATCTGGGATGACACTTTACCTACATGCATTAAGCCCAGTTTTCCCAGAGCGTGGCTCATTGTGTACTATTTTATACTTAATGTAAAGAAGCAAAACCTCAAGCAGCGTGTATAAGGTTAAAAGCTTATATGTGCTGGAGTCCAATTCGTTTACATTATTCAAAAAGTATCTCTTTGCAAGTTTGTCGGTTCTTTTCAAACATATTATTTTACAATTCTTAACACACGATAAAATAAGTGACTGCAATATGTTTGTGTAAGGGTTTTCGGTGAAGAAGATTTACCAGCACCGAACACAAACACATGCTGATAATTACATTAAATTGCAGAATATATACTCAATATCGGCTACTGAAATTCAAGATTTTTGCCAACATTATTTTCTTCAAATATAGCGCCTTCCACTAGCACAGTTTTTAACTTATTTTGTCTGATTGAATGTGCATTCCACTAAGTTTATGTTTCTTTCGGTTATTAAGTTAATCTATATTTAGACCAAGTACGCGGTCGTCGTATTTGATTGATGTTGTTTTTTATTAATTGCTAAGTTAGTTATTGTTGATAGTGGACGTTACAGACCAATGAAACGGGCGTCTGTGCATACCTATAGATGTACGGCCAAACTAAAGTAGCATCCGTCCTTAATAGGAAAACATTTCAATATTGCTCTGTCAAAAGAGAGTTTAATGCATGTGTGTTCAGTGTCGTCCCAGAATACCCTGTGCAGTCTGCACAGGCTAACCGGGGACGACACTTGTATTTTTCTTTACGCTTATTTACACTTTACGCACATGCATTAAACCCCTTTTTCACAGAGCGAGGCTCATTTTGTTCGTTTCCTTATACTTTTCAATTAAAAGATCTCTTCATTCAAACTACATTGCAGAATATAGCTTCAATGTCGCCTGTGGAAATTCACGCCCTTTGCCATCGGGAATTCGCTTCGAATCTCCGGGACTTCCAAAACCACATGAACTTGTCTAGCGTATGTTAACCCTTTGCATGCTGGGAAATTTGTCGTCTGCTTAAATGACGTCTGCTCAATTTCTAAATTTAGCATTTTCTTCGATTTTATTTTCCAAAGAATACTATCAGAAAAGCAAACAGTTTGGATCCTTATGAGACGCCTCGTCCTGGACCCAAACTGTTTGCAAAGGCCTTCAAAATTCGGTTCCAGCACTGAAAGAGTTAAACCCCTCCTTCAGTTAATTTTAAGACGTGGATTTCACAGCACCCAGCACTTTTGAACCGAAGGAATTTTTATTTTGCGATCTACAGAGCCTCACGAACATTTTGGCATGTGAAACTATCTGTTTATGATCGGAGACCGGTTATCCTCTAAATATGCGAGTTATTTGAGACAGTTTGCAATACTAACGGATATGCCTATAAGTGCTAAATAATCTTTGATTTATTACAAACTAAATGTTAAAGAATTGACAACAAAAAATTATTGAAACAAGAAAAAAACGTATAGTATTCCAGTCGAAAATGATTTCGAAGAACTTTAGATAATATTGGGAAACTGCCATTGTGCTTTGTCTAAAAACACATTTACAATTGTTTTGGTTTGTTTTAATAAAACACGCTTAAACGTGTCGGTGTCGGTGTAGATTTATAAATATATTTGTCCCTATGGTCTTTAAGAAGCATTATGCATATGGCTGTTTATTTATCTATTTCGTTTATCTTCATTCGTTCACAATCGTGTATTGTTTTGAGATTGAGATATGATATTTAAGACTAAAAGCGTACATGAGTCGCGTTCAGAGAAAACGGGGCATAATGCTTGTGCGTAAATTGTCATCCCAGATTAGCCTGTGCAGTCCAATGAGGCTAATCAGGGACGTCAATTTCCGCTTTTATGGAAATTTTCGTTTAAATGATGTCTCTTCTTAGCAAAAATCAAGTTAAGGCGGAAAGTGTCGTCCCGGATTAGCCTGTGCGGACTGCACAGGCTAATCTGGACGACACTTAACGGACATGCATAATGCCCAGTTTTCTCAGAATGCGACTCATTTAACACTAAAAGCGTATAAACGAGATGTAACTACGAGTAACTGTCGTTGAACGATATACCTGCTACACAGTTGAGAATTTGTATCTGTACATACGCTTCAAGAACAAAACGTCTGATTGAAAAATACTTGTATAAGATGAGCTTCTGATGTAAACAAAAATGAGCCTCGTTCTGTGAAAAGGGGGTTTAATTCATGTGCGTAAAATGTCGTCCAAGATGAGCCTGTGCAGTCCGCACAGGCTAATCAGGGACGACACTTTCCGCCTTAACTTGATTTTCGTCAAAAAGAGTCTTCCTTCAAACGAAAAATACTATAAGAGCGGAAAGTGTCGTTCCTGATTAGCCTGTACGGAATGCACAGGCTAATCTGGTACGACCATTTACGCACATGCATTTTACCCCCTTTCCTCAGAGCGCGACTCATTTTGATTTCTTTCATATCGAAATTAAAAGCTACTTAAGCATGAGTTGGTCAACTGCTTCAGAAACAGAATATTCAAGTATGACAGCGGCTACTTTCCTATCAACACATGCTGAAAAGCGAGTCAATATATTTCATAATAGTATTGCAAACTGTCTTAACGCTATTATAGTAATAAAGACTTGTTTTTGCTTCATCTTCAGATCGTCAGGGCTTTACTTCATTTACCGGTCGTCAGGCATAATGTAGTTTTAACCCATTTATTTCTAGTGGACTCTCCCATCCTTCTAAATTGGATCAATTTATTTCCAAAATTTGGGATGTCTAGTATATTTATTTCTATATTTAGAATATTTCTTACATAAATTCCTTTAAGCAAACAGCGTAGACCCTGATGAGACGCCGCATCATTTTGACGATGAGCTGTATATGCTTAAGTCGTAAATAAACTATCTGTTCTGTTCTGTTGCTGTTTGCCAAGTCCTTTTTCTGGACGCTAGGCATAAATGGGTTAATGAGTGTATTGTTTATAATACATTTGAGTCTCGCTCTGTGAAAAGGGGGTTTTATGGATGTGCGTAAAGTGTCGTCCGCACAGGCTAATCAGGGACGACACTTTCCGCTTTCATGGTATTTGTTATTTCAAATAAGTCTCCATTTAGCGAAAATCCAGTTTAGGCGGAAGGTGTCGTCCCTGATGAGCCATCTTATCTTTAAGCACATGCATTAAACACCCTTTCCACGGAGCGAGGCTCATTTAGTTTCACCATTGCAATTTAATCATACATCTATTTGACAAGAGTCACGGTCTGAAGCTGCTGATGTACGAAGGGGGGCCGGCTCTAGAGAGTTCCGGCCATGACGCCTCAACCCAGTACGCCATCGCTTACAATCGCCACGACCTTATGGGCGACAACGTGAATGAGTTGATGCAGACTTGGTACGACGTTGTCTACAGAGATCCACAAAATACAGCGCCAGGTGAATATGTTAACTTATAACTATTTGAGCCTCGCTCTGTGAAAAAGGCGCTTTATGCATGTGCGGAAAGTGTCGTCCCTGATTAGCATGTGCAGTCTGAACAGGCTAATCAGGGACGAAACTTTCCGCCTAATCTGGATTTTTGCTAAGAAGAGACTTTCCTTTAAACGAAAGATATCATAAACGTGGAAAGTGTCGTCCCTGATTAGCCTATGCGGACTACACAGGCTAATCTGGGACGACATTTTACGAACATGAATTAAAACCCCTTTTCATAGAGCGAAGCTAATTTCCATGTCAGTTTAGACTTGTCTAGAGTGTCTCATATTGTATCATAATTTCATATATTAAAATTTTGAGCAAAGAATGAACATACGACAGAAAATAGAATGATGCAGTTCAGGAATTGCAATAAGATATATGAGTCGCGTTCTGAGAAACTGGGCATAATGCTTGTGCGTAAAGTGTCGTCCCAGATCAGCCTGTGCAGTCCGCACAGGCTAATCAGGTACGACGATTTCCGCTTTTATGGAATTTTTCGTTTAAATGATGTCTCTTCTTAGCGAAAATCCAGTTTAGGCGGAAAGTGTCGTCCCGGATTAGCCTGTGCGGACTGTACAGGCTTATCTTTACGCACATGCATTATGCACAGTTTTCTCAGAACGCGACACATATCTTCTTTTCGTCAGTAGATTTTTCTTGTCATAAAAAGTTTGCTGGGCCTTAGATGTAATGCATTTGTGAATTTGCAGGGGGGCTGTTCAATTACTTTGCGTCCGTTAGTGAGTACAGCAAGTATGGTAGCTGGGGCATGTTGGAGTACACTGGACAGGACCCGTATACCTCTCCCAAGTACCTCGCTACACACAGGTATGTATGGGAGCCTCGATCTGTGAAAACTGGGCGTCATGCATGTGCGTAATGTTTCGTCCAGGATTAGCCTGTGCAGTCCGCACAGGCTAATCAGGGACGACACTTTCCGCTTTTATTGTATTTTTCGTTTAAAGGAAGACTGTTTTTGACGAAAAACCAGTTAAGGCAGAAAGAGTCGTCCCTAACTGCACAGGCTAATCTTTGACGAATGTTTACGCACATGCATTAAGTCTTCTTTTCCCAGAACGAGGCCCATGGTAGCTGGGACATGTTGGAATAAAACTGGACAGGACCCGTATACCTCTCCAAAATACAATACAATTAAATAGCATGTGTCTACATTTCGTTGGTATATGAACTTTCGGTAACATTTCGCCTGCGACGCTTGTTCTTAACCCATTTATGCCGAGTGGACTGTCCCATCCTTCTAAATTGGATCTCTTTGTTTCCAAGATAAGAGATGCCTGGTATATTTATTTCTATTTTTAGAATATTTCTCACAGAAATTCCTTTAAGCAAACAGCGTAGACCATGATGAGACGCCGCATTATGCGGCGTGTCTTCTGGGTCTACGCTGTTTGCCTAGGCCTTTGTTTGTAGACGCATGGCATAAATGGGTTAAACTAGTCGTAATTTTTAGACTATGTATACAACCATAAAATGCATAACAATACTATGACCGCCGTGATATGACTGAACCACTATTAAATGGCGAAACATCCAACTAACCAAACATACACACTGGAGAATCGCCTACCAACTTAGACATCACCACTGCAGGTTCATCAACTCCCACTTCCACAACCAGAACATGGGCCCCGTCTGCAGCTTTGTCCGCCTCAATGCCAGCGAGGTCTACGGCTGCTTCAGAGAACGTTCTGGCGGAGCACCGCGGTGTGGTCACACCACGGATAACGGAATGCACTGGACGGTAAGGGTAGTTCGCGGTACGTCGAATAGAGGGAGAATACTTGGTTAGTGTTTAATACACATATGCGTTTATCTAGCGCGGCTAACAAAACCTGAACCACGAACCAGACATTCGTGCCGAGAAAGTAAACGTGTCTGTATTTGACACTTAACTTTGGTGTAATATTCATCCCTACTTTCTGATGTTTCGCTTGTTTCTGTCTTTCTCTTGAACATTGATAAAAGAAGATGGAAAAGAAAAAAGGGCCTGATGCGGCCAGCGTAGCTCCAGACCAGCCTGCGCATCCGCGCAGTCTGGTTAGGGGCTAATCTGTCCGCATGAGACCATGCAAACGTGTGTGATTTTAAAGCATTCAGTGGGAAATGGAAGTTATTACATGATAAGAATAAATAGCCATGAGAGTAAGGAGGTAGCCAAAACTGTCTTGCATTATATATGTGCACAATACAACGTTAACTTGAAGATGAACTTTTGTTTTGCTGGTTTTTACTTAATTCTCTACTACAATCCGTCTAATTTAACGCAGCGTAAAACAAACAAAAAGATGCTTAGGAGCTTTTAAGAATAATAACAATTACCATCATTTTTGTTTTGTTTTCGTTGTGTTTTGCTAGTTTCATCCAGAAGATTCTCAATTTAAATATTAGCCGCGCTCTGAGTAAAATGCATGTGCGTCAAGTGTCGTCCCGGATTCGCCTGTGGCAGTCCGCACAGGCCAATCAGGGACGACATTTTCCGCCAAAACTGGATTTTTGCTAAGACGAGACTTTCTTCAAACGAAAACTATGAAACAAGCGGAAAGTGTCGTCCCAGATTAGCGGACTGCACAGGCTTATCTGGAGCGAAACTTTACGCACATACATTAAATCCCAGCTTTCTCAGAACGAGGCTCATGTATATTTAGTTCTACCCTGGCGTACCTGGCGTTAACATCAGTGCCGTTATTCTGGACGGCTTCAACCCGATCACACGTGAACTCTACGTCAGATCGGTCGACACGCTCGCCGTGAATAAGTACTTTGCTTTGAATGCTGCATCGGCCACCAATCAGGGGACTGCGTAAGTTATTGTTTGCTAGAGGGGCGAATCCGTGGTCATACAGGCATAAAAACTAAAGGATTGCAGGTTTGATCCCCCGCTCAACCCTATTTGAATTACTCGTCTTTTGCATGAGACGTTATTAAACCGAATGACAGTGTACTAGGTGCTTCACAGCGGACACTTGATCGTCTCTGTAACGGGCGTCTTCCGGTGAACTCGATAAAATCCGCTTCACACAAATCTGGGCTAGTATTTATTTATAATAACGACCAAATGGCTCTTTAAAAAAACCTTGGAGTGGCAATTAACGATCTCGCTATATTTTCAAAAAAATATTAAATTTGTATGAAAATTTAGAAGAACTAAGATCAAATCCTCCACGACAAAAACGTTTTGATCATGTTATGTTAATAGTTGTGTGGTGTCCTGTTATGAAAGTAGCGAATAAGAACAAGATAGAGTTTCTGAATTTTCTTTGTTTGCTTTATTTCATTTTGAAAATGCTGCTCAATCGAAAACATATCGATGTACATGAGACATGTACAATATTGGGAAATTCTGATTTCTTAGCAGATGTGTTCATAAGCATCATGGTAATAGTCAGTTTATCGAACTTTTACTGTAAAACGTGTGAAGGTTCGGCTATTTAATTTAAGCGTCGTTGCGTGCTATTGTTGTGTGTTTCCGTATGACTTTTATAAAGTCGATTTAACTAAACGAGCCTTGTCCATATATTATTTGTTCTGTCATTTGGGTTCCGTAGAGACTGAGAAAAAAAGAAATGAGGAGATTTAAATGATCTGTCGTCCTTCTTTAAAATCCGGAATAATTGCAGATGGATTTAAATCAAGATGATGCACGTTTTGGGTTTATTTTAACGCATAATATTGCATTATGTTGATACGTGTAATGATATTTATAATTGGTAATGTTCAAATTATAGAAAGTTATTATCTTAATAGTATGCAGTTCTAATAAGTCATTGCAATTTGTTAATTATATATACCCGTCGTCTTTACTTTTTACTTTTAGTCTTAAGTTTGACGAATATCATCGTCGCTTGGCTCCCGGAAGTGTTCTCAGGCATGTCCCTATCAGTGTTCCCCGCCCCGGCAACACCTACTGCTAACCGCCATCGAAACCAGCGTGCACTACACGGACATGTCTATATGAGCGTCGTTCTTTGAAAATGGGTTAATGCATGTGCGTAGAGTGTCTTTCCAGATTAGCCTGTGCAGTCCGCACATCAGACCACTAATAAGGGATGACACTTTCCGCCTTAACTGGATTTCCTCCAAGAAGAGACTTCCTTTAAACATATAAAACAATAACAGTGAAAAGTGTCGTCCCTGATTAGCCTGTGTACAGGCTTATCTGGTACTATTATTTGCGCACATGCATTAAGACCAGTTTTCCCTGAAAGAGGCTCATATCTGGGATGCGTTCGCAATTCTTGGCATTTGTGTTAAACATTTATCAACTGAATAAATAGTTGCACCTGTTAATATATTTTACATTTTGATATTATTTCTAGCTACTGTATAACACTAATGGGTTGTCAAACAGCTTCGTTGGTATCTTAAAACAGTCTTGTTTCAGGAAATCGTCCATATATTTCCATAAATTCCCGTTTTAATATATCTGTGTATATACGGTTCATGTATGCTCTTTAAAAGTGGTCAAACAATATTTCTATGAGTAAAAGAAGCTGAAAGCCCCATTACTACTCAAAATCAACGAAATTTCCGTACAATATTTCGTAAAATAAAGTTAAACAATTAAAAATCAGTACCTTATAGCAATGCCGAAATTTCAACGCCAGATGGTTTCTGGTAACATTGATTTTTGGTAGATACAAAATGCTCGTTTTGATTTTTTGTGAAACAATAAATTCCATTTTAATTTGTTATGTTAGTTAACATGTTAGTGTTCGAGTGTCGTTTGAATAGATATATTTGCGCGATATTAAAATGAAATTTATTGTGTCACAAAAAATTATTTGTCTACCAGACAACATCTGGCGTTAACATTTTTTATTTTTCTACAAGGAACACTGATGTTTAATTGTTTAACTTTATTTGACGAAATATTGTACGAAATTTTCGTTGATTTTGAGTAGTAATGAGGCTTTTTGTGAATAACAAATCAGTATTTCCCCGTAGATTTCTTTCTTTTTTAAGAGGGTTAACATGATTTTGTTTTACGTTTAAAATAGTATGTTAATAACGTTATTTTATTTTTATTTTTGGAAAGCAGCGAGAAACAGAAGTCGGTTGTTGGGAATATACAAATAGCAGCTTCATAAAATGTAAAGGTCATTGTTAACTCGAAACTTTGTAACGATTAATGTTACATTGCCCTACTTTTCCCAGGATAGAACTTCTGTTATGCGTAGTGTATGTCGTTTTTAAAATGTTGATAAAGGCCACAATGTCAATGGCCGCAATGAGACACCGGAAGCAGACGAGATAGGATGTTCCAGTTGCGCCGATTACTTGCGAGGACATCCGATCGACCTGTGCACTTGTTTTTGACCTAAGAAACTATGAGGCAGAAGTTTTTGAAACAGTAATGTTGGCGATAATGTGTTGTATGATTATTTCGACGCTTGTAAATGGTAGCGTGTTCTGAGAAAACTGGGCAAAATGCTTGTGCGTAAAGTGTCATCTCAGATTAGCCTGTGCAGTTCGCACAGGCTAATCAGGGACGACAATTTCCGCTTTTATGGAATTTTTCGTTTACATGATGTCTCTTCTTAGCGAAAATCTAGTTTAGGCGGAAAGTGTCGTCCCGGATTAGCCTGTGCGGACTGCACAGGCTAATCTGGGATGACACTTTACGCACAAGCATTTTGCCCAGTTTTCTCAGAACACGACACATATACTTGACCGAATGCACAGGCTAGGCAAACCAAATCAAGGCAAATCAAGACCAATCGTTTCCAAATTCCACTACTACAGGAAACGCGAGCTAGTAAGAACTTCAGGAACGACAAAGTACGACACCCTTAAGAACGCAGGTCTCGGCATCCAACAAACCCTCTATCATAAGCTGCACAACAAAAACACTGTAAAAGCAAACAGCGTAGACCCAGATGAGACGCCGCATTATGCGGCGTCTCATCTGGGTCTACGCTGTTTGCCCAAACGTAAAAGCAGTGTTAAACATCTGTCAGATGGAACAATTCACACAGTTCAATGCAACAACTAAAATATATTTCAAGGTACCAAGACTTTTTTGAAGACGCCGTTCTTGTATGTAATACAGTTAAATTGAAAAGAAAACTAGGAAACAGTCCTTTTCTTGTCCAATAGAAAACCAAAGTGTGAGAACGGATTAATTGTATGTGCTATGACGTCATATGACGTAATTAATACAGTTTGACAACAGTGCTTTCGTTTCTGCATTGTTGTCGATTAAAGATATTATTGTATTATATACCAATCGATGTCCTACAACCAATACACAATGTATTCAACCTCACAATATATAAAAAAAGCAGTAGCAAAACTACTGTTTATGTCAATACAAACGTACAGCCAGCTACGGCACTAACAGTTATTCCGTGAAAACAATAGTTTATTTGATTAGACATTACACAAACAACTCGACTAATACAAGTTTTCAGAATACCATGCTAGCATAAGATTATATTATTCTAATTGTCAACTTAACAATTCTAAAACGGTATAAACATTTTAAACAAACACATTTCAAAGGCTTGGAAACATACACAAAACAAATTGTAAATTAAATATAAAAATGCGCTATAAAACAACTACTCCTTTCATATACTATTTCTGACGATCGTTAAACACTGCTTTGAAATAATTGATGCAAGAGAAATATACACACACGAAGTTGTTGTTAAGAAATTATTTATTTGATAAACAAGCTATTGCCAAGAAGTGATGTCCCCTACCGGCTCCAACATTGTCATATTTTTTTAGTATTTGTTGCCATAGAAACCAGAATTCTTGACGTAGAAACAAAATGAAATGACGTGCATAATCTCCATTTTGGCATCTGTCCATGTTTCAAGTTTCATGAAAAAATATGAAGAACTTTTAAAGCAATCGCAGGATCCAGAAAAGTGTGACAGACAGACAGACTGACTGACAGACAGACAGACTGACTAACTGACTGACGGACTGACAGACAGACAGACTGACGGACGGACGGACGGACGGACAGAGCGCAAACCATAAGTCCCCTCCGTTGAAACCGGTAGGGGACAATAAATAAATATCTAACTAGCTTAATGAGATGTTCGGAGTTTGAGAATTTTGAAGTATGGCGGGTAGCTTCATACAAATCTCAAACAATATTCTATTGTTCTATGGATAATGCGTAGACATTTTTAATTTCTAAATCGCTAATGTAATGTTCCTGAATGTTGAAATTCCTTAAGGTCTGTCGTACGCTTTATACATATTTCACTGAGTTTCTGGCAAGAGTCTGCTCACATAAAGATTGCAATGTTACCGTCCACTGACTAAAAAAGTACGACACAGTTTTGTTTATATCACGATCTTACGGTGTTTTAAGGCTTTTATTTCGCGAGTAGTTCATGTAGTGACAGAACAATATTATTTCACGAGTGGCAGCCAAAATGGAAAACATATGAGCCGCGCTTTGGGAAAACGGAACTTAGTGTATGTGCGTAAAATGACCGACACCTCCGCCTAGACTAAATTTTCGTTTAGAAAAGAGACGTCCTTCAAACGAAAAATTCGATCAAAGCGGAAAGGGTCGATTCTGATAAGCCTGTGCGAACTGCACAGGCTAATCTTGGATGACACTTTACGCGCATGCATTAATCACCGTTTTCTATTTTTATATTTTTTTCTATAACCGCGAATCATGACGGTATGAAATTATGTGTGATTTTTTTGATAATTCACATCGATGAAATGCGAAATATGCTATTATATTCATAAATATTGCATTTATCAGTCTGTTCACTTCAGGTAATCATACATGGTTTGATTTCAAAAATAATTTAGGGAATAAACAAAAGACAATGAGCGATGATGTGTTCAGAAAACGTTATCACAACTATAAAATTGGAACATAGAAATTGAAACTGTAGAAATGGAACAAAATCTACATTTTAAATCAAAGATGATATATTTTGTTTACAAATCAAATGGTCAATATAAGTGTGAATACCCGCCCTTTAATTCAGTTCATGGTCATTTTAAAATATGCCACTTCGCTTTGCGTTTGATATTTATATACCCTGTGGATGCTTTAATGCATGGTAAATCACTGCCGTTTCCCATAGCAACGAAAATCCGTTTATTTTGTTGGGTCTGTTTATTTTGTCGCTTCTTTTGTGAAGCAGTCTGTGACACACTCGTCCCAGTCTGGCCAGTACGCACTGCGCATGCGCTCCACGTAAGTCTTCAAGTTCGGTAGGGACTCTGAAATTAAATTGAAGTTAACGGCAAAAATTATATTTAAATTGTTTTAGCAACCCAATCTTAACGCTAACGCTGATTTTGAATAGGCCCGTTATAAATTAACGGTCCTTTTAGACTTAACGGTGCTTTGAGCAACTGGGCCAAGGATCAATAGATGAAACTAAATAACAGTTTTATGAACATTTTCTATGTGACGGCGCGACTCCATGAACAACCATACTCCGCGCCATGTATAACAAAACATCAAACACACTTTATAGTTACACATGTTGTTTTGTTATGTTTTCCGTGAAAGTACATTTATGACTTAAATATTCCTAAAACAGGAATATGTAAAACATTTCATGAAAATGAATAGGACTTCAGACATAAGTGATAGATGTTGGAAATTAGCAGCAACACTTCATATAAAGTTAAAAGTCGTAATTTGAATTAGCCTCGTTCTAGGAAAACCGGGCTTAAGGCATTTGTGTACACAGTGTCGTCGCAGATTATCCTGTGCAGTGCGCGCAGACTAATTGGGGATGACACTTTCCGCCTTAACTGGATTTTCGCTTAAAAGACACTTCCTTTACCGTAATAAAAAAATACCATACAAGTGGAAAGTTTTGTCCCTGATTAGCCCGTTTGGACTTCACAGGCTAATCTAGGTCGAAACTGTACGCACATGCATTATGCCCAGTTTTCCCATAACGAGGCTACAATTTGTCCTACGATATTTAGTAAAACAGTTATTGTTTGTTTGCACATTTTTCCTACATACCTTCCAGGTACGCTTTTGCGGTGACCACACTGGGCACGTGCCACATGACCTGACACAGCTGACCGAACACGGCACAATCCACTGCGCATGCGTCATCACCTAACAGGAACTTCTTGTCTCCTGTGGGAATGAAAGTTTGAACAATTCAACAAACTAATTTGGTGATAAACATTGAATGAGACGGTATAAAAAACAGTTTGGAAACAACCCTCAAAGTTACATTCGCTTAAAACGCACAAGAAAAAATAGTCTAGAACACTATTTAATGTTGAAGTATTGTATATTTTACCTTGCAGTTTTAAAAACCTGTAAATACTTTTGACCCTTCGCTAAACGTGTATTGGTTTGTTAATGAAATTTACCTAAGAAATCAGAAATCGTTTTCAAATCTTCTCGCAGCATTCTCTCCACTTCCGGTTGGGTGTGGCGTCCGAGGCCCTGCGCATGCGCTTGGTTATTTGTCCGTCTGCCGATCTCCCAAACGAAAAGCG
Organism: Dreissena rostriformis; assembly: GCA_007657795.1. NCBI lineage: Eukaryota > Metazoa > Mollusca > Bivalvia > Myida > Dreissenidae > Dreissena > Dreissena rostriformis. The sequence goes on from VMBQ01002190.1 coordinate 135,842, forward strand.
CAGGCAGCTTTGTGAGTTTTTCCGCCTTAGTTTCCGCTCTGTGATACACCCACCTCTCTAGCAGAACCAACCTGTGGATACAGCGTTATATGTGGTGGATATTTGTTTAATTACCAATGATTTCATCACCGGTAATGGGTAGAATTATAATGTCATCACCGGTAATGGAGTGAATTATGATGTCATCACCGGTAAGGGAGATAACTTTGATTTCATCAACGGAAATAGGGAGAATTATTACGTCGTCAAGCGGTAAGGGTGATAATGACTCTTTCATTAGACTACACAGTCTAATCAGGGACGACACTCCCCGCTTGTATGGATTTTTTCCTTAGAAGGAAGTCTGTTGTAAAAGACAATTCTGTCTAGGCGAAAAGTGTTCTATCAACCTAACAGCGTTAAAGCCGATCGACATCACCACGGAAGAAACGCCGGTTTGAAACCGAATATGGCGACCTGAAATGCCGCCATTTTGTTATCAAAGATGGAGATAATTTCTGGCTAAATCCACGTACCAGTACATATGGTCCTCCGCGAGTACCCGTATCGCCCGACCCACTGCCCTCTGCTGGTCCGACAGGTGCTTGTCCAGGTCGACCTGACATTTCTCGCTCAGGTACTCCATGATGATCTGCGAGTCTCCCATGGTCGTGCCGTTATACTCAATCCAGGGGGACTTATCCTTTGGGCCCGTCTTGTAGCTAAGCTCGTTCTGTAATCATGGGTTTTAAACGCGTATTTAATGATGCAGTCAAAAACTCACGTGTCAATTTATGTTGCAAATGATAACAATTGCGATGGTACACTTATACACATATAACCGGCGTCATAGCGATGGTACACTTATACACATATAACCGGCGTCATAGCGATGGTACACTTATACACATATAACCGGCGTCATAGCGATGGTACACTTATACACATATAACCGGCGTCATAGCGATGGTACACTTATACACATATAACCGGCGTCATAGCGATGGTACACTTATACACATATAACCGGCGTCATAGCGATGGTACACTTATACACATATAACCGGCGTCATAGCGATGGTACACTTATACACATATAACCGGCGTCATAGCGATGGTACACTTATACACATATAACCGGCGTCATAGCGATGGTACACTTATACACATATAACCGGCGTCATAGCGATGGTACACTTATACACATATAACCGGCGTCATAGCGATGGTACACTTATACACATATAACCGGCGTCATAGCGATGGTACACTTATACACATATAACCGGCGTCATAGCGATGGTACACTTATACACATATAACCGGCGTCATAGCGATGGTACACTTATACACATATAACCGGCGTCATAGCGATGGTACACTTATACACATATAACCGGCGTCATAGCGATGGTACACTTATACACATATAACCGGCGTCATAGCGATGGTACACTTATACACATATAACCGGCGTCATAGCGATGGTACACTTATACACATATAACCGGCGTCATAGCGATGGTACACTTATACACATATAACCGGCGTCAGTATGCAGTATTAAATTGAAGTGGGTGGGAAGTCTTTGTGAAGTTTATTTCATTTCCATAAAAGGAATGTAAAAAATGACAAGGTATCTAAAAAAAAAAAATCCTAATTTCGTATCCATCATTTCAGCGATCTCCTACATATATATATGACAAAAACATTGTCCCGCAGCATATCTTTTATGAGGTCTGCAGAAAAAATATACTCTGAAGTCAAATGGGTCACTTTTAAAAACACAATTTGAGATCAGTTTTTTCATTGTGTCATCTAAGCCTACTATCCATTTTATGTGTTTTGCATTTAAAACACATTTTCACGCCCCATGTTGTTAAACCATCAGTTTCATAATATCATATCCGTTACTTTAAAATGGGTAAACATATTTGAAAAGGGCATATCAACTGTATATCATTGACATTTAAAAACACATATAAAACAACTAATGTCTTTGTTCACATACTTATTAATCAAGCACCAAGATCATGTGTAAACACAAGTAATCTCTCCAAAAACTGTCAGATCAGGATGTACTTAATCAAATGTCAGATTTTTCATACAAATCTGCACCTGTAGAAGCGAAACAAATTACCCATACTGAATATGCCTTTCAGTTATGGATAACTTTGTGAAAACAAATATTAATAATGTTAATTTTTGCAGTTTTGCTAACAATTGATGGAATAATTGATTCAAAAAAGTGAATTGCATTATTGTTTCTGTATAGAAAACTTTAATAAAGTTTTAATAAAAAAAGGGTACACATTTTTGAAATTCAAATAGGGATGAATTACACCTTGTAATATACCTCTGTATAATACCCCAGCATATTAGTGTGCCTGGCACACTGATTATAATTAGAACTATGTTTAGGCCTGAAGTTATACGCAGATATTGAAAATGTATTACCCTATATTTGATACACACTTATTTATATTGCATAGCAACGAAATGAAATAGAAAACATGGCAGAAGGTGGGAATAACAGGTAAAACCAAATCCTCAACCGATCAACAGCATAAAAACAGTCTTTATATCAACCGTTGCTATTTACTGACCAATGTTGACAGGTTTCTGCAAAAGACTGAAGTGTACAAATGTTGACATTCTTCAATAAAGCATAAGGTGTGATTTACTAAAAATATATTTATTTACAATTACTGTTTAAAACGTAAAACACTGCCCAATTGTATGGGTAAAATGACTTGGTCAAAGGCAAAAACATCCTAGCAAGGCCATGCATGATCAATTACTCAATTTATTCAGCCACATTGATATGATATCAACCACAGATATAAACAGTATAGCTTTATTTCATTGCTTTTAAGCACACGTTTGCACTGTGTGATATATCTATGTGTTTATAATGTTGCATTAAACATTGATAGCATGAAATAATGCACTAAATAGAATTTAAGGTGAGCATTCTATGATAAGAAGAAGTTTATCATGCTTGGCAAAAAAACCATATTAGAACTTGGTAAGCCATGTATATGTTGGTTGCTTAGCCTCATATGACTGCATCTTTATATAATACTCACCTTATATTCTATCTATATATGGACATGCATTTAAAGACATACATGTAGTCATGGCATTGTAAAAGTCCATTACAGTGAGGTACAATATTACTATTCCATTACAGTGAAGTACAATATTACTAGTCCATTACAGTGAAGTACAATATTACTATACCATTACGTTTAAATTACGGACACGAGCCTTTGTTAGGGGGGAGAGAGTTTACAACTATCATGCCAAGAAATTATTTTCAATCCCAGATATATGTACATCTCTTACATTACTGAATATGTTTTGTACAATCGCATTAAATTCAAAAGCTGAAGCATGGCGTAAAACACTTCCTCGATACTGTAATAATTATTAGCCAAATTATCAGCATAAAGGACATGTTTGAAGAAGCTATAGATTTCTCGTTTCATATTGGTGTGCAGATGGCCCTAACATAATTCTACGGTGGCATGGAGGTGGCATCCGTAATGTTTCTTTCTTCCTAATCGCACGTGCAAGTCTGATAAATGAGCGACCTATATAGCATCTAATCAAGTGCTTCGTGAAATGTGTACAGGTGTTGTTTTGCACATGCGCACGTAAACGTATCACCGTGTGCACGAGAGAAAATATGTGTGTCGGATTTACCTCCATTACACCGAAGAAATCTGTAGAATTTGGCCAGGGTAAATATAAGCCGCGTTCTGTTAAAACTGGGCTTTATGCATGTGCGTAAAGTGTCGTCCCAGATTAGCCTGTGCGGACTGCACTACACAGGCTAATCAGGGACGACACTTTAAGCACATGCATTAAACCCAGTTTTCCCAAAACGCGGCTGATATTTGATCTTTAAAGACCAAGCGCACCTTGTAGGGTATGTTGGCCATACGTAGGAAGGTCTCTAGTTTGAGACAGAAGCCGGACATGCTCGGCGCGCGTGGTCCGCGTGGGAACTGGTGAAGAATCACGGTGTCCGCTGGGTAGTCTTTCCCGCATTGTCTGAAACAACGGACAATCATTCTTTGTGAGGCGCGTCATGCGAAAATGGGTATTATACCATATGCGGCCAGCGTAGCTCCAGACCAGGCTGTGTATCCGCGCAGTCTGGTCAGGAGCTTCCCTGTCCGCCATAAAGTCACGCAGGAATTATTGGTATCATTAGCGCACAATGTAGCTCCTGTTTCGACTGCCCGGATGCGCAGGCTGGTCAGGAGCTACGCTCACCGCATATGTCATAAAACCCATTTTCGCATGAGGCGGCTCATATAATAGGGAAAGCCTGGTGAATTTAGAATCACATTTAAGTCGAGACAGTCTAAGGGGCTCGGGGAATGCCCTTACCGAAATACATGTAATTGTTTATCATGAAAAACTCCTGTACAGTTCAGATGACATTTCAGGTACGTTTTCAAAAAAAAAATGACACGAATCTTAAATATTTATAGATTTCAATATCTATTTATAAATAGTTTAGTTACGCTTAAGTTGTAATTTTAATCTATATTGTTTATTCCTTTGGTTAAATTATACATTATACATACATTTAATAGCGAACGATCCAGAATTTCAGATGATTGTACATATACGACTTGTTTGTGTGTCTTTTTATCGAGTACAATTGGACTCTTTCCTNATGGATAACTTTGTGAAAACAAATATTAATAATGTTAATTTGTGCAGTTTTGCTAACAATTGATGGAATAATTGATTCAAAAAAATGAATTGCATAATTGTTTCTGTATAGAAAACTTTAATAAAGTTTTAACAAACAAGTGTACATTTTTGAAATTCAAATAGGAATAAATTTAAGCGCCTTCGAACGTGCACTCTTGTATGAAAAGGGCGCTATATAAATCCGGTATAATAATAATAAATTACACCTTTTAATATACCTCTGTATAATACCCCAGCATATTAGTGTGCCTGGCTCACTGATTATAAT